>OMKZ01017909.1:40517-64783 GCA_900302535.1 Neoniphon sammara | reverse complement strand
TGTGTGTGTGTGTGTGTATGTGTGTGTGTGTGTGTGTGTGTGTGCGTGCGTGTGTGTAACAAGACATTCAGATTTAAGTTTGTTCTCATGAACGGCATGGGAACTAGAAATATGAAAGCCCACATGAGGAGTCCTGGACACCATGGATTTGCAGTTTCCAGTTTTGGTTCAGTCCACAGCTGCTCCCAGTGGATGATGTCTTTCCCTCAGACTTCCATGTCCATGTCATCTTGGCCACAGCTTATGAAACACTAGCAAGATGAGATATCTCTGTCGCTGAAGCTCCTGCCACACTTGCCCCAAATATGAGCCCACTCTCAATGTCTCTCAGAGATCTCTGCTTAGAGCCACAGTACGCAAAATACTGGGCTCTATTCTATGACCATAAGCATGATGGGGTTTTGCCCTGTGGAAGCACTATATTTCAATATACAGTACTTCATAGCACTTATATACTCAAGTGATTCCTCTGTTTTGGTAGTTACCTTCATAAATGTGCTTATTTGGCCATTATTGGTAATAAAAGTACAGGGATTGTGAGTACTGAGAAGAAGTTGATGGATATGAGCAAGAGCTTGCTGAATCAAGACAATAAACTAATTGCTTTTTTTGTTTGGCACTTAATAAAAATGTTTGTTTGTTTATTCATTTATTCATTTATTTTGGATTTTTTTTCTTACAGTGGCATAACTGAATAATGAACATTTGGTGTGATTTTAACATTGAGGTCTAGGAGGTTGTCATTGTCTTACAATGAAAAGAGGATGTGTCACTGAGCTTTAACCAACGTTACCGGATT
The DNA here is from genome assembly GCA_900302535.1 of Neoniphon sammara. Taxonomy (NCBI): domain Eukaryota; kingdom Metazoa; phylum Chordata; class Actinopteri; order Holocentriformes; family Holocentridae; genus Neoniphon; species Neoniphon sammara. The sequence goes on along the minus strand of OMKZ01017909.1, from coordinate 63,984 downwards.
AGCTTCCCTCCTACGAGTGAAGATGGGAAGTGAAATAGTTGTGGTGACGGAGTGGAATAGTTGAGTCACTCCACATCATGTGTCACAAACTGAGAGCTCATCTTTGAATGCACTGTTTTCTGTGGTAGTATTGGGTTGGAAGCACAGAGAATAATGATCAAATGTCAGTTTCATTTGGGACGTGCGTCTGTTTGCAGCCAACTGATGCGTTCATATCAGCAGGATGAATTCCTTTACATATCCCACAGGCACTACTGCAGCAATAGTAAAAATTATTGAATTGGAACTATAGATTTAGAATGACCACATTATTGGTATTACCATCTTTGTGTGGACATTGTATTGGCTTACATTTATTCTCTACAGCCTTTCCCTAATCTTAACCATAACCAGTTTAAACTTAATCCTAATCATAATCCTAACCTTTACCAAAATTTGAGGCACACTGGTCCCTACAGGTGATGTATAAACAGAAAAATGTTTGGGGAATATCATGTACATACGCAAACGTGCACACACACACACACACACGCGCGCGCGCGTGCACATACATACACAAACACACAGCAGATTATAGAATGTTTTAAGCAACACCTGAATTGATCAATGCTGATATTCCGCAATTTTTCTTTTTTTGAGCAGCCCTACTACTGTATGACTCATCCAAATCATCTACTTAAAATGCATCCAGTCATGTTTCTCAGGCTGAACCGTTCATCTGCCCTGTAATATCACACACAGTAGGACTCAGCACTCATTAGCTGATAGCTTGCCTGCTTATCCAAAATTTAACCAATTTGTTGATTGTGTTGTTTCTAATTCACCAGTTTCACGTGTTTGCCTGGCCCATGGAGAGCTAAAATTGAAAAATGTGGGAGAATAGACTGTCTTAGATAAATTATATAAGGTTGCCCAAGGTTCAATGAATTCTGTGGGAATTCATGTTTGCATTGTATTGTATGACATGTGACCTATTTCATAGAGGCTGTTTTTCTTTGGTTATTATCAGCCATCTGCTTTGCCAGATGACTGAAAGAAAAATTTCTCCACAGCAATACTGTACCTTACTAGTACCTTTTACAGTACTTTTTCACAGCAGCCATTTTGACATGAATAGTAGGGTAAACACAGGTGTGGCTAATGACATTCATTAAGGTTGTGTTTCCTTCAGGTCTAACAGAGTCAGGGTCCTGCTGTTGTTCATGCTGGCTTACTGCAAAGACTCTGCTACACTTAAATGGAATAGAACCATAATTAACATTATTAATAACACCTGTGTTTACCTGCTATTTCATGTCAAAAGGGCTGCTTTGAAAAGAGTCTATTGCCTGAACACGAGCCCTGTCATAAATGACAGCTCAACACATAGCCAGAGCAGTGTGGAGTGTGCAGCCCAGGCAGAAGTGCATCTACCAGTGATGAGACTGAAGAAAAAGTCTGATGGGTCCCATGAGCCAAAAGAAATTTATTGCCCGAAAGGTGGAGAAAATATCTTTCTGCTCATAAAACAGTTTATGTTTCATGCAGCACTTGTTTCTGTCAGCTTCTTTTATTGTGAATCCCACCTCAAGCTCTTCCTGCCACAAATCATTAAATATTGACTACTATCATATTTCTTAATTTAAGTACAGCAAGGTGACTCTCCACAATAATTTTTCTTGCAATTTGATAATGTCATTGAGAGCTCCTAACTCAAAACGCCCACTTTTGCAGACCTGTGGGTCAGTTTGGCTAGAGTTCCCTTTTAAGTAATACAATACTCTGCATTCATGGCCTGTCATGGGCACATGCAGAAATATTTTTTGTGGTCTAGAGCGCAATCATCAGCTGCAGTGGCACTGATTCATCACTTAGAATCAAACTGATGGTGCTTGATTGGTGTTCTCAGCAGCCCCCGGTCTTTCCTACCATCCTAGGACAGCACCTCACCATCTCTCTCCCATCGTTCCTCATGTATGATGAAATTGTGCGACAGTATTGAAGCAGGGTGGCCTGCAGTGTATTACATCACCATTTAACTTGGAACTCATTGTGTGATTATTCACATTTTCTTATTAGCTAGAGTGACATGTCATCAGAAACTTTGTAATCTATACTGTCATCCAAAACTGAGCAACAGGGATTGGCTTCATTAAACACACAATGCCTGAAGCTTTGCAGCTAAGCTATGGAGAACTTTAAAGATTAAATAAATACCAAGTGCCGTAAAAATATCAACTTGGAGGAAATATCAGCACTAATCAAAAAATAATTCTGAATTACAAACAGTATCAGTTACTACGTTACAGTTTAGAAACAAAGTAAGTCAATTTATTGCTCGTCCATTGTATTATTTATGAATGTCACATTTGAATGAATGGCCCCACAACCTTCACATGCCATGGGCTTTCATATTTTAGTTTATAGTCTTATAGCTCTTTGCCCACAGTTTGACAGACACCATTTAAGTTAATTAAGTGTTAGGGTGAGTTTTCCTAAAATAAAATTGTGCTGTTCCTGAGAGTGACCCTGGTTTGGGTCTCAAATGAAACACATCAGTGAAATAGAAACTAATTGCAGTAATAGGTGCCACTACTGCTCAGTCAAGAATTGCTCTTAACAGTTGTTTAATTTGCAAAGCTGCTGCCTCTGTAATGGTTTGTGTTTATTAATTGTTTGGGTTTGATTGTCTGACAAATCAGAATTTAAATTGAATGTTCTTTAGCAACTAATTTGGAAGTCACAAATATTGGACCTTTCTACTAGCACAAATCATGCAAACAAACTATGTGCTGTCTACGTACAGCGGAGGAAACAGACTGGGTTTTGATTCAGATCTGCATATTGGTAACTTGAGACTGGCAAATAAAAAGACTTGGGGGAGATAAAAATGTATTTACTGACATGTATCAGACATAGTGAACTGAAACCTTGGGACCCATGTGATGAGAAGGGCCCATGCCTGACTGCACTGCTCACCCCCTTGGGGGCTGATTTGTGCTGTTCCTCTCCTGAGGTTGCTGCAGAACATCTGAAAATAAGTTTAAAATAACCAAAGACTCATTTGTCCAGACTTCACTTACTTTGCGTAATCTCTTCATATACCCATTTAGCCTTTTGTGTAACAATTTTTCATTTTGCTCTGACACTGCTTGCATTATTATTCTGCAAATGACCTCTCTATACTTGGAGCTGGACTAACAACAGGTGGAAATAATAGCAGACTTTTCCATTCCAGATGACCCAAGTTCAGAAAAACACTGCTTGAATCTTCAAAGACATTCATCAGAGAGGATTTTTTTGTGGAAGTATAAAGCAGAGCTTGCTCAAGCTTGCTATCGCCTATTTTTCTTGTATTTTCACCTGCCACTGCTTTTGATGCAGAAATGATCAGTCTGCTGGAGGGCTTCTCAGATTTTCATGATCAAGCCTCAAGAACTCGAATGAAAACACACACGCAAAAGAGATCTCTGAGATTATTGTTTATTACACTGACAGTTTCATTTTATGTGCTAGCATTACGCTGTGCCACCACACTGACTTCATAGCAATAAGTCAAAAGGAACATCCTTCAATATCAGGTCTTTCAGAGTGCCACAACATCCGTAGCTTACCCTATTCAGCTTTACTGGTATATACTTGCACTCTAAGCATGTCTGTTTCTTTGAAATTTTGAACAGTGAAGCTGAATCAGAAACAATGTGCTCAGTGATGGTTGAGTGATGAAGTCCCCTCGGTAACCACAGATACAATATGCCCATGCTGGCCCAGGATTGATGCCTGACGTTTTCTCTTGCTTGACGCTCACTGCTATCTGAATGAAGACAGAATGCTCAGGGGAATAAATCACCCTTTATTAATAAAACAGAAGAAGAAGAAGAAGAAAAAGAAGTGATGGCGGGCTTGGCAACACTGCTGCTTGCTCTTACTGCATCTCACACAAAGCGAGGACTCTTTGTTTGAGATGCAATACGAGAGGACAGTCATCACTTGGCAGGTGATTTCCTGCCGTTTTCCAGCAGACTGGACTGTGACAAAAGCAGAGCTCAAGATGTTGTATGGTGCTGCAGATGTGGTGAAGTGGCCCGAAGTGGCAGCTTGGGCTCCCTGTGTGCAGCGGGAAGAAACACTGACTACATTTGCATAAGATAATCGAATAAATTCCCTTACTTTGATTAAGTGTGGTTCAATTAAGCTGTTTAAATGCATTGCAGAAGGTTAGAAATGCATACTCATCTTGCATACTGAGATACATCATTGAATATGGTATCATATGGATCTTCCCTTATGGGATTAAAACATTAGTCATTTCCCTCTTGCTATAAACTGCGGGCACATTGCTCCCATGGCACTTCTATTACTCCCATGTAACTTTTCCACAATTCATTCAATCCTGGGACTGTATGCAGGAGACTGAATGTAAATAAGGTCAGAGTCAAAGTGTGCTGGGAAAGCATCAACTTGTGAGAAATCAGCTGAACACGCAGGCTTGCTTTGAGTGTGGATTTCACATGTGCCAAGAATCTTCCAGAAATATGACTTAATGATGCAGTAAGCCAAGAGTCTTCATCAGAATATGCAAAGACCTCAAGTAACACAATGACCCATGTCGTAATCACATTATTCATTCAAAATTAAAATAAGTGCATTAATATCAGAGTACACAGAATAACATCTCTAAATAACAGAGATGTGCATGTACACAAGTTCAAGTTCATTTAGGGTTCTTAGTCACTGTTACAGCCTCAAAGGACTTTACCAGCCCATAGTTCATAGAAAACAAAACGACACCCCCTGACCTGAACCCTCATAGTATGTAAGAATCCCACACAGCCCCAGAGGCCAGTTGGGACAAAAATGGAAGAAATCTTGGAAAGGACCACAGAGAGAGGGAAGCCCTTCCAGGCCGGCCAGGAGTGCTGAGTGGTGCCAAGAGAGCAATTATTAGCTCTAATCAAATCAAATTATTAACTCTAATCAAAACCTCAAATCTCATTTATGAAAGCCCATGTAAGCTCCTGTTTAAAAAAGAAAAACCCAGATAAGATACGGCCCATCGGGACTTAATTTTATACTGTGTGCATGTAAATGTGATGTTATATGTGGGGAAAAAAGTGAAGGGGTGGAGGAGAGGCAGACAGCACAAAACAACATGACTGTGAGGAGAGGGCATCTAAGTATAGGCACTGCTCTGTGGATCAGGAGGTCGGCAGAGGACAGCAGCAGTCAGTCAGAGCTCACATGTTCACTGCATTGACTCTTGTTGACAGAAAATACCTTTTTCACAGCAGCCACTTTGACATGAGTAGCAGGTAAACACAGGTGTTACTAATGACATCAATTAGGGTTCTGTTCCATTTCAGTGTAGCAGAGCCAGGGTCCTGCTATTGTTCATGCTGGCTCACTGGAAAGACTCTGCTTCACTTAAATGGAAACAGAGCCTTCATTAATGTCATTAGTAACACCTGTGTTTACCTGCGATTTCATGCCAAAACAGCTGCTGTGAAAAAGGATCACAGGATCCACAACTTGTGGATGAAATTGGAAATTCATTACTGAGTATGGAAGCGTACAAGACAGGTAAGGAAATAACCATACTAAACAAGGTAGCAAACTAGTTTGGTAGGGCTCTGCTTTTTCATTTTATACTTAGAATTTTTAGCCTGGATTAAATATTAATATTAGTGAGAAGTAGGAAATGTAAAACATTGGATTCTCTCTCTTAAAGGGATACGCCACTGTGCCAAATTCACTAGAAATTTGTTTTTTACAGTAGAATTTCAAAAAACTGCCCCTTTAGGAGCATCATGCCCCCTCTGCTTTTTTAGAAATTTTCACCTCTGACCCTGTCAGAGTCTATGCTGTGTTGCACTTATCATAGTGTATGGAGTGTATTGAGTTAGTATGGGGCACCAAAGCAGCCCATATGCCAGAGACAAATGGATGATTTGGGTGATTTTGATGATTGTGGTGTGTTCTCAGCAGCTAACAGGTAGACTGACCAACAAACCAGTTTCCCCAAAACTTGTATATTCTTTTAAAGCCAAGAAATGACGTGTATATTGTAAGGTTGTATTCATGTTACCAATGGGTCAGTGAGTATTGATAGCATATTGGTGATGTGCCCACATCCTTAGATAAGACCTTTTATTGGTAAACAGCCATTTTACATTGTAGTATGGAATTGCTATTTACTTTTCCTCTATCTGGAAAGGAGTTTTGGATAGTGGAAACCCAAGGCACTTTGAAGTTCAAACTCCAAAGAAATGTACTAAAACACCATCAAGTTATTAAAAGTTTGTTATCCCATTTTGTGGAATAGCTTTCTAACTTTAATTCATAAAGAGTGAACTGGATGTGAAAGTCAAACAGGCTATTGAGCCCTCTGTTTTGTTGTGACACCATTACCCTGATGAATGAACCATGAAGGTTTGAGTGACAATAAACAAGACGGTTTGGGTCAGCATGCCCTGGTCCTCAATGGCCATGAGTCGAACAGCACAGAACTTTCTATTCTAAATAGCAACCAGGACATTTAATCCACCAGGATTCAAAACGGATGCTATGACTGTGCATATAAGGACAGTGCCAATGAAAGAGACCGAGTATTGATTTCTCTGTAACTTGCAGAGAGATTAAAAGAAAATCTGCGGATGTTAGACTTACATATAATGAAGTCTAAATATTGTTTTCTGGTCTACAAAGTAAAACATAATAACTGAAAACTGAAAATGGTGTAACATGGTAGATCATAGGACAGCTATTGTGAGCACAGTGTACATAATTACCCATCATTGTTGCCTTTTTTATATGCAGTCAGCATGAAGGCATGAAATTGATAAATAATTTGTTATATATTCCTCATTGAAAGCACATGCTCTTGAAGCTCACTCTCAGTAGCTTTACCAAGTGTGTGGATAATGTGAAAATGTGGAAATAAGTTTACTGTGTGCAAAATAATGTACAATTACCTTAAGCATTAGGATAAAAAGTTTAAAGTTTGCCTGCAATCTGAGTTCCTCAGTATTTCATGCATTTCATTTTCCAGGATGGCCACTATTTCCAAGAGCTTGAGAAGAACAACATTCTACTGTATGAAAAATTAGTATTAAGGGGCATATTTGGATGAGGTCAGAAGTGTACCATCGCTATACTATTTTTTCATTGATCAAAGGATAACTAGATGTTCTCAATTATCTGCAAAAGGCATAAATGTAAAAGTTTGTAGCTATTGTTCAAATACATGAATGTGATATTGAAAAATCAGTCAAATTATTTTGTATAAATAATGAAGGATTCACATGCAGGTTTATGTTAAAAAAAAAGAAGAAGAAGAAGAGTATTTTGGAAACCTTTCAGAAGTTCACAACACTTTCAAATTGGTCTCATTTTCCACTCATACATTTCCACTTCATACTTTCTGAAGGTCTCAAATTGAATAAAACACCTCTGAATGGAACAGCAGCTGAATGTAAAAATAAACCCCTTTGGTAAGACACTTATCTTTCACAGGACATCATCACTAAGGTACTGAAAAACTACAAGTGCCTTAAAATTGTACTAAAGTATAGCACCTCAGCCTTTCAGCCAAGGAATTTAAAGATGTTGAGAGACAACCAGAGCCTTTGTATGACTCAGCCTGGGAATCAGCTACCAGGCTTCAATCACAAGGCAAGTCTTCAAACACAGTTTGAGTGTCGAAGAGGTATAATTCAGGATGTGAACATAAGTGAATGCCACCAGTTTAGTCCCCTGGGCATTTTGTTCATTTTCTGATCATACACATGGACAAGAGAGAGAGAGAGCAGTTAAAAGAAAAAAAGTCTGAAAGGATAATGTCTCCCACACACATTCCCACATTTCGTTTGTATGTGTACATGAGATAACTTTTTCCTGACTGCACTGAACTGAAGGAAGCTTTTCCTTCAAAACCAAACCCTTTCAAACCTATGCAGTCACAATGCATGTTACTTTACCGGACCAGGACATTAGACTGCTCAGAGGGAGCCAGTCACAAAGCTTTTTACTCACTTTAAGACACTATACCGGGATCTTTTCATATTTCCAAATACTACAGTAATTGTGTTCAGATAGTTCCCTGCAACTGACTGATATTGACAGCCAATGAGAGCTAAGAGCCGAATGACTCAGTCTGGGATCTCAAGCCCCCAGCTTTCAATCTAAGGGCAAACACCGGGGTCTCAGTGCAAATGAAGTAGAACTAAAATTAACCAAGGAAATGAGAAGACATAATCTTCTATAGCTAAGCAGTACACAGTTAAAATGATCATTTTCAAGATTGTTTCGTCCCTTAATTTTGGCAGTCATTGCTTAGGTGTTCTTCACTCAGTAAGCACTGGTCCAACATACTGTAATAATAAAGACACTCAGTGTAGACCGTGGCTTCTCATATTTCGTCTGCCTTCTTATATTTATTGCAGACAAACCACTGTAGTTGCTTCTGCAAACATAACATGCATCACTGCTTGTGTAGTGGAACAGTGGATTTTTCCTGGGACACAACGACCTTCTCATAGCTCTCTAGAACAGCAGCTGTTAAAATGTTTAGGTTGAATCACTAAAAATGGCAATCAGCAAAATGGATGTAAAAGTTGTGGACTATTCATTTAATACAATGAATGTAAACAAGGGAGGAGAAGGAGTGTGACGCATAATGACTCAGAGTTGAATGCTTTGCAGTCACAGTAAAGAAAATATTGAATCACACACTAGACAACCCAGCCACAGGGGAAATTATCACCATGTTATTTTAATCATCTCATATTCCTGCAGTGAGCTTCATATATTTCAAAAAGAAGACAACAGAGATAATTCTTGCAATAAAATCGTGCTTGATCATAGCAGTACCATCATAAATTTCCTTTTTATATCATGATATAAAAATGAAATTTATGATGGGATTTCCATGGATGGTTGTAATGCTTTTTTGGCCAGTGCAACAAAAAAAACTTTGTTTTTTAACTGACTCTTGATCACAAACACCTCAAATTAATTGCATTAATTGGTTTTGTATCAAGTTGCATGTATAATCACGTTTACATTCAATTTGGGTGTGTTGCTTCATTGGAATTATCTGTTCTCTACTGTTGCAGATGTAGCTGCTGGACATGTATTTAATAAAATGTGCAAGGCCTTACCTATAATTACTAACACTGGCCATGTGTGTTCTATGAGTCAAAATCCTCTCTTATCTTCATCCCTTTCCTTGTCGTTCTGTTATAGAGGCATTACAAGCAATTGATCCCAGCAAATCAACTGTTGAGGACAAATTAGATGCTTTTTACCTAAAGTTCTCTACTCCAATTATCACAGAGTACATAACATATCTTTTTAATCTTTCTCCCACCTCTGGTAGTTCCTACTGAAAGTCTGCTCATCTGATTCCCCCTCACAAGGGAGGGTAAACATCTGATCTTATAATTATCAACCAATTTCCAAATTATTCTGCTTATATTAAAAACTTTAGAACTATTAGTGGACGACCAGCTTCAGTAATTTCTTCATAGTCATTCTGTATTGAGTCCTCATCAATCTGGTTTCTAGGAAAAGCATAGCACTGCTGCTGCCACTGCTTCAGTTTAGAACAACCTCATATCTGTTGTAAATGGAGATAAAAATTGTGTTGCTTTTTTATGAAAATCATTCGATACATTGGTCACTGTTTACTTTTAGAGAAACTACATAGGATTACTTTTGAAGACTACAAATCTGTACTCTGCATTGCAAACTCTGTACAATCCGCTATTGACAACTTGTAATGTTCCTTTGAGACATTACAAGTTGCACTTAGTGCAACTTGTAACTTGTTTGTTTTGAGTGCTTCTAAAATAAAATTTTATCTGTTTAGAAGAGCCAGAGATATCGGATATGACAACCTGCATATATCAATCGTAAATGGACCTAATATTGAGTAACCTAAGAAAATACCCTGACATCTAAGACCTGAAAGATGTAACACACATTGGCTGCTATTCATGTACAAGGCCATCGTTAGCCATTTGCCAACATATTTCACATGAATGCTAGCTTGGGCCTCTGAACTCTATTATTATTATAATCTATTATTCTCTTCTATTACCTCACTCCAATGATTGGATTACTCTTCATATGCAATGTGCTCTTACTGAATTTGGAAAGTCTGGTTTTAATTTTTGTGTATCATATGCCTGGAACAATTTTCAACCTTAGGATGGAACAGTTTAAATCCATGATATCAAATATTCATATTTAAGTTTATAATATTTTAGCACTGAATGATTTTGTATCTCTTCAAATGTTCTGTTTGTAAAGAGGGTATCTGCCCTCAGTGTGTTTCTGACTTTAAATAAAGACTGAATAAAAGAATGAATTAATGAAAATATCATCTTGACCTTTATTTAATTATTATAAAAATTTTGGGATTTTCTTCAAACAATCAAGCAACAATATGATGATGCATTGCTGTGATGACAAGAGATCAAAGGGTATGACATCCTCAGTATGTCACTCATAATAGTCATGCATAGCCAGATATTTGCCAGTTTGTTTTAGTGCTGTGCCATGTATTAACCTTTGATTACATAATCTCTGCCCGATGGCAGCCCTGCTCTTTCCTTTTGTAGTCTGGTACCTCCCCAGACTGAAAAGGACGTGGAGCAGAAATGTGTGTGGAAAGAGTTTATGGAGTGCTTTATCTCTGTGTGACCACTCCTTGCCTTGACCTGTATTCAACTGTCAGAGAGACATTACCATGACAACAATAGAAGTTATACTTTTGATTTGATAGATCTTATGATTTATTAAATAAATATTTCTAATTCTTTCACCAGGCAAATTAGTTTTGTTTCAAATTAGCTTTAATATCATCTTCTGGGTAAATGTGTTTCACTCTCTGTAATGTTTGTGACACTTGTATCTCAAAGAACTGAATTTTCTTGAAGACTTCTGAAGACTTCTTTACCTGTCACCCATAAGAATTTTGCCTGTCAAGCAGCCCTGCTTCTCTCAAGATGGCCTGTGTGTTTGTGTATTTAGATATGAAAAGGCATGCACAGCAGAGCTGCAGCCAAAATTGTATTTCTCTTCCTAATCCGTGTTGCTTTCCAATAAACCTTATGATCATTTCTTTTCCTTGCCACCTAAATTCTTTGCCACCTAAATGCACGGCATACATCATTTTAGGAATAGTGTCGGGTGTAAAGGTGGGATTTTGAAGGGTAAAAACATAAATTATTTTTCACTGATTTTTATTTATATCAGTGGTTGTTTTCCTTTGATGATCACCCACTGGAAATCCACTCTCCACTCTTACCGCCGATGCAGATCATGGGTGACAGATACAGAGGAATCATAGAATTTGAAACAAAGACTCATGACGTTTCTTCTCAGGTCAGCTCATGGCGATATGGGGGTGCGTTGTGGCGTGACCACACCCCGGGGGTTTATACTGCGCAGTCAGAGCCATGAGACGAGGTGGAGAGAGAGAGGCTTGAAGCATCTTCATCACCGTGCGCCCTGGACGCACCGCACAGCCAGAGGGTGAGGAGGATGGACGGCAGGTGGAAAGGGTCTCGTTAACCCCGCATCCCTCCAAGATTTACCTGTGGGAATTAACCGGACCATAACACAGCAGAGTTTGTTTCTGTTTTTGCAAGCAATTGATCCGGGAAAACACTTGTTTTCCCGGGCACATGTGCGCAAACGGATTAAATCCTCCTCATTGGACCTCATACAAACGTGAGTCGCCTGACTTTTTCCAAGAAATTAAAACTCCCTGTACTCTGGTATTACACTGAGGGGTGCATGGTTTTTGAAATAGTTTTTATATCTATATATTTATTTGTGTGCTTGAGTGCGTGCGTGTAGGTGTGTATAGGTGGGTGGCATCCACACTGTAGATATTATAGCTGTCAGCAATACATACTTATATCGATGTTTCCCTCACCCAATACGCATTTCTACAATGTGAGGGAATTAATTTAAAAGATCTTGGGCATTGTTACAAACATCAGTTGGAATTGCAAATTTGTCATCGGGAGGGTGGGCACATCAATTAATTGTAGTTTATAATAGAGTTAACGTTTTCTTCACACGGACCTCAGGTACGTCAACATGCGCGCATACATGACAACACAAAGGAGCAATAATCTCCCATATTAGTCTCGGTCGGCTCACGGTCACAGAAACAAGTGACTACATTCATGTTACACGTAACACAACTTGACAGAGCGCTAACTCAAGCAAATCAATAAACATCAAACGTGTGCTGGAGGCTGTGTGTTTTGCACGAGTGAGTGAATGAGTGGCTAAATGAAAGAGCAACAAGCGCGTGCATGCGTGCGTGTATGCATACAATTATACAAAGCTCCTCGGAATATAGCTAATTGGAATGGACGTCATATGCTACCGTTTGGCTATTGTGCTTGAGTGCGCGCATGTGTATGTGTGTCTGTAGTATACATATTTACCTTTACCTACTTTGCAATTTGCTCACATATAAACACGTTATGTGTTATGGTAAGTGTTCAGTTGAGAACAATTGTCTTAAGCAGTCAACAGGATATACCCGGACACAGATGACTTATACATATACAGTGTGTCATCCTGGATTTACTGAATTTAAAACACTGATGAGGGCCCATTGGTCACTTTTCTCTTTTCATACTTTTAGCTGTTTGCTACTTCATCTCGCACCTGAGTACGTTTCATCTTCAGCGATACATTTTTATGTAGGTCAAAAAATGTGCTCATCAGCAAACATCTCTTTCTAATTCTAACACCACAAACAATGGCCTAATAAATCAATCAGCTATTGAGAAATACACAAATAAAAAACACACTTTATTTCTATAGTTCCCATGTAAGTAGAGTGTAGTGTAGTTGTCAAGTTTAGGACTGGGTATTATTGACGAGGACCTCATGATGATACAATACATATTATACATGGATACGTCGCAATACTGTACAGAATTGATCGAAAACCTATTAATGGAGCTTAATTACAACTTCCTAACTACTATAACATATTGATAGACTAATAAAATATACAACATATATGACAAATTGGGTGACAAACTGACTCACAATAATTTAATTTAAAAAATCCTATTGAAATGTATCAAAACAGAATTAGCACAGTGCGCTTTCTTGATACAGTGCGCTAAAATGTAGACATCAAAACATCACATAAGAATGAAGTATGAATGACACCTATTGGTACAAGGTGCTAGAGAATTGATTGTGCAGTATTGTGAAAAACAGCAATTCTGACCAGCACAGAAATAGCTTTCATCATCTGCGAGTAATTCTGCTGCAATGCAAAAGAGCTGCAATTACACTGTAAAGAGATTTACACCATGTTATACAAATGGGTTGTATATGTCCTATGTTCCTCACAGTGTGTTGGTTATTTCATGTTTCTTCTTCAATGAATTGCAGTGCAAATAATAAGGCTCCCACATAGCATACTATGTGTGGGAGAGTATTACTTCTTCATGATGTGATACTGTATTATTCATTCATGGAAAGCTTGTTTTGCTGCTGTTATGTTAGTGCATTCAGATAATCTATGTGACCCGTCACTGACACTTGACTCATCCATCTTTTACCATGTACTGTGCCACTGTTGCCAGCGCTGACCCTCATGGTGGATGAGCAGGATGCTACTTCCTACATACAAAGCAGGAAATGAATACCTCACTCCATGATTCTGCAGTGACTATGTATCACCCGACCTCACGATACCACATGAACGCCAGCTGCAACTGGTCCTTGCCTCCTTGCAACTGGACGTCAGGGGGCAATGCTCTGCAGCTGCCAACGTTCTCCACAGCGGCCAAAGCGAGGGTGATCATTACCTTCATTCTATGTGGTACCTCAGCCTTTTGCAACCTGGCTGTGTTGTGGGCAGCAAACAGCACTGGCAAGAGTAAATCCCACGTCAGGGTTCTGATAATCAACCTGACGGTGGCTGATCTGCTGATGACCTTCATCGTGATGCCTATGGATGCCGTGTGGAACATCACAGTCCAGTGGCTTGCCGGGGACTTTGCCTGCAGGCTGCTGATGTTTCTTAAGCTGCAGGCAATGTATTCCTGCGCCTTCGTCACTGTTGTTATCAGTCTGGATAGGCAGTCAGCCATCCTCAACCCTCTGGCTATCAGTGAGGCCAGGAAGAGGAACAGAGTCATGCTGATCGTGGCATGGGGCATGAGCGCCGTGCTGTCAGTCCCTCAGGTAAGGTTTGGCATCCCAGCTGGCAACTTGGGCCAGGGGTCAAAGCACTGCTTGGCTTGTCTGGTTTGATTACATTACACATGGGGTTTCATCTTTCATGTCCTGCAGCATCCCCATATTTCCAAAAAGTCAACTTTTCAGATGAATGATTTTAATACTGGCAACATTTGCATGCATGAAGTAACCTGCCCATTGCCCATACGCTGATTCAGTTCTTTGTCAGGTTAAGCTGTTTACATGACCCTTTGATACCATGCAACTCAGTATCTCTGCTTCCATAAACCAGGTAACAGAATATTCCTCTCTGTGGGTAGAATGGTCCACTGACAATGAGTTTGAAAAGTTGCTGCTGCCACTTATTCCCTCTCTAAAGAAATGATGATCCCATAAGTACTTCTCATCTCCATCTGTGTGAATCTAGGTTTATGCAGATGGCAAAAACCAAAAATGAACAGAGTCACATATTCACAGTAACTGTTTACCAGTGTGATCAGAAGCCAGGCATCTTAACCAAGATTCTCCTAATCAGAGTATGAACTTGGACTTACCAAATTATAACCTTTAAATGCATGCATATCAAGGTTATACTCATGCATGACCTAAAACCGAGTTATTTGATGGATCATAAGAACAGAGTTCTCTTTGCATGCTAAAGTAGCCACTAATAGTCCCGCATTTTTTGACATTTCATGATTTTCCAAAAGTTGCCTTGGTCACAGGGTCATTGCACATTTTCTATGCATGGGTGACTATGGTAGCAGTTAATTAATGTAAAATATCTAAGTATATAAATGGATTTTTTGAGGTCAGTAATTTTGTGTTAAAGCAGACTTCCCTTTTAGGAAAGTCATTCAGATGTAGTCACAATAATAAGAGCTTTTAATTGGCATCTTGTTTGAGTGAGAGCTTTGAGCCTGGCTGCACAGCTCATCCTAAAAAATGGAGAATTTATTTGTTGCTTTTTTCTAAACATCTTGGAAGGTATTTGGATGTGAGAACACTATCTGTCCTCTATGTTAAGGTTAGAGGCTTGTTTGAAGAGAGGATTGAGGCACATGAAGAGAAAACATTCATGTGTGAATAAATCCAAATTTCCACGCCAGTCGTACATAACAAATGTGTCTATGTAAGAGAATTGTCCATTAGGTTTTAAAGTGAAAATCCACTCTGCACAGTATTCATTTGCAATGCAATTAAGTCTTAAAGGTTTGCTTAAGGTTGCTTTAATAGAGGCATGTTATGAGAGGCTATTAGGAAACAAAACAAAAATTAATGTTGTGAGCAGTTCCTATGCTGATCTTTCCATTTGGAACAGGAACAAATCATTTTCATTTTTCTAGACTGTGATAACACATGTGGTTGGTTCAACCAAGAAACTGTTCTATAGCTCTCAAACTAACTAAATAAATAACTAAATAAAATAATATTCTATGGGTCAAGCAAAGTGGATCTCCCATTCAGTGTCAGTGGAGCAGCTACAAAAAGCATCATTTGATGAAATCAAAAAAAAGATGTTTTATCAACTTTGGTTTCAAATTTTGTGTATACAAAAACTGCAACTGATTAAAGACTCCCTAATCCTGGACATAGCTAGATGCCAATACAGAACCTTTTCCTATGTCTTTTCTCTGGCCAGTCATTTTTCAATAAAGAAACAGAGAATGTGCCCATCATGTTTGTTATCCTAATCAGATTAATTTTATATTTGCTGTGGATGTCCTCTTTTCACTTTGTAATATGTTTCACTCTGTAATTGTGCAGTTCCTAAACTAAACATTTTGGTTGTGGCCGGTCATTTAGCAGAATAAATGAAGTGGCAGTTATCTTACGCTAATTAGATTTCTTACTCCATTTCATTTCCTGAAGTGGTCTCCATCTCTGGCCGTTCAACCAGAGAGTACAGAAAGTAAACACTGGATGATATTACAGCCAACACACACACACACACACACACACAAGGAATTAGCCATGGATGGTATATCATATGCTTGAAATTGATTTCTGAATATTGTTTGTTTCCTTCCTTAGATGTTCCTTTTTCACAGTGTGACCATCACCAATCCAGAGGACTTCACTCAGTGTACCACACGTGGGAGTTTTGTCACTCACTGGCAAGAGACGGCCTATAACATGTTCACTTTCTTCTGCCTGTTCCTGCTGCCCCTGGCTATCATGATCACCTGTTATACCAGAATCTTCATTGAGATCTCCAAGCGAATGACAAAAGACAACTGTAAGTTCAAACCAAAGCGGAGGCATTGCCAACTTAAATCAGTGATCGTGTAGCATTTATGCGGCATAATTGCTACTAAATAGTACATTTTTCTTTTTTTGACAGATTCCCCCATTTATTAAGTGCTTTGGAGGAGCACCTGTGTAAGAGCTGGGCTCTGTTTGTTCATTGGTTGGTTTATTGGTGTGTAACACTTTGCAAAGCACAGTGCTTAGGGAATTAGAGAGTATGTGCTCTTTAGGCCATGCAGAGCCATGCGTAACTCCTCACTACCTGATTTCCCCTCAAATTTCACCTTAAATAAAGTTAAGCTTTTTTCTCCATATTGTACAAAAATGTCACATACGTATTCTGTATCTGCTGGCTGCAACACTTCACTGAAGCTACATCACACTGACATTGATTGAAATATTCAAACCCCAGATTATGGCTGCAGCATTACATCAAATAGAAAATATCTACATGTCTTGTGCATCACTTTATACATGATATATCTGGTATCTTTGGACCAGAGGGTAGGGATGAACCAAAATAGATGATCTTAAACAAGCCATATTAAATTTTCAAGGCTCACCTGAAAAATGTTGCTCAACAGAAATTGAAAAGTAGACCAAGGCTGCAGATCTGTCTTCAACATGAGCACAATGGCCAAAAAAGACCAGAACAATCTCCCACATCTCTCTATGCCCTCTGTCTTAATTTAAAAAGAAAATGATTAAACATTCATTATTAAGGTAGCATGAAACTCATTCTTAATCCTATCTGCAGTACAGCCTATTTTAAAAATAGGCCTTCTTGAGACCAGCTAGTCCACTAATTGTTTGGACAATGCACTGACCACTTGATCTTGAAAAAAATCACTTTTGCACATCTTTAACAGTAAGTGGCTTTGTGATTTTCTAAATATAATGGCTGAGTCAAGACATAAAGTCAATATAATCCTAACCCTAACTCTTTGGTACTACACCTGTGCTACCTCAGTACCTTGGTGTTAACAGGTCAGTCAACATATGCACTCACTCGGTAATGCATACAGCCCTCCACCTGAACACCTTGGAATTAATAGTGCATTTGGTTGCTTGCAGAAATGCTGAAAGGACAGAATCTGAGGTTTGATTTCATAATTTGCATGTAAAGAGCAATAAAACATAGAAGGTGACGTCAAAACAAAACAACTGTAAGAGGATCTAAGAAGAAGAAACAACAATAAAGCAATGGTACCTGTCATTCAGGCGTGACTCATACTTCCATACAACAGGCCTCATTCAAAAACATTCTCTATGAATTTCATGTTCTTAAAAGATTTACTAAATGTATTCATACTTCAATAGCTCATTCATTGATCTGTACATCAAAGAGCAATTTTGGAACACTGGATGTAATACTGAGGTGTCTTAAAAAGGGCTAAGATCACACAAACTTTTGATAAATTGGGCATGATGATCTATTTAGGAACAAAATGAAAGTACTGGTGCATCATGCATTTATCAAATAATAGAGCTGTTTTTTGTTTGCATTCCAGCCATCAATAAATACTGATTATTTCTAATTCTTGTCACGTGTTCCTCTTCCAGTATCCTCCAATGAAGTGTATCTGAGACGTTCCAAGAACAACATCCCCAAAGCCCGGATGAGAACTCTGAAAATGAGCATTGTGATTGTCCTGTCTTTCATTATCTGCTGGACTCCGTACTACCTGCTGGGACTGTGGTACTGGTTCTTTCCCGATGACCTGGAGGGTAAAGTCTCCCACTCCTTGACCCACATTCTCTTCATCTTTGGGCTTTTCAACGCCTGCCTCGACCCCATCATCTACGGCCTCTTCACCATTCATTTCCGAAAGGGGCTCAAGAGGTATTATGACCCCAACGCCACCGCGACATCAGACCTAGACAACAGCACGGTGATAACTGGATCTTTCAGATATGCAGCCAATTCTCTGCCCTTGAAAGGACAGCTGACTACTGCTGGTCAGGACAGGCCTGGATTGTGGTGTGAGTCCAGCAAAGCAAAGTCAAAGTCCACCCGAAGCAGCTATTTAACTGTACGCAGTGATGCAGAAAGTGATCCCAGCCAGTGAACCCATGAGGAGCAAACAGGGAGGAATATTTAGTGCTGTGCTGTCAGTAACTGTATAATTTATTCAGTGTTCGATGTAAGGCTTCTAATCCTTTAATACTGTATGTCATTTGATTTTTTTCAAACAACAAATTTGCATGTGTACAAGATTTTTCTCTGTGAAAAACAAAAACTACAATAACCACTTTTTAAAATGTCCAGAACCTGGTATTTCCTAGCAGGATGTAAGCAGATTGTTTGACACTGACATGACATGAGCTTCACAGAACTACTGTTGGAAAATGAATGTTTAAAAATTCTGTAAATTGTAACTTGTCTTGAATTAAATATATTCATGGGGACTTTTGGTATCTGCTGCATGCATAACTGTGTGCCTTTTAAAATGTTTTCAGAATGGTAGAGTTACTAGAAACACACATCTAACAAATCTCTGGGCAGGGACAGAAACTGACATAACTGTGCTTGTAAACACGCAAATAGGGACTGCATAGCAGTACCACATATTTCTGGATAGATCTCTGATGTAAACACCTTTCTCTCTCTCTGTGCTGATGCAGAGTTGTCGGCTCCCTGGGGGAAACTGCGGTCTATACTTAGTGTGCAACTGCAAAGGCCATTTCTACCTTAACTACCTGTTCAGAGGCAAATTGACATGTGTGAGATAATGATTATAATTTGCCTTTAAAATAGACATACATCTATACATCTAAAAATAGAGGACAACTGAGACAAGTATAGGCTCAGGTGCTCTGGCATTTTTATCTTATCTAGTCCTATACAGTATGTCCTAGTAAGAAAATACTGATACTGAGATAAGGGGTAAAATGTAATTTAACTGGAATTATTTATACATCAGAAGGAATCCATTAAAATCTTAGGAGCCTAACAAAAACCTTAAAATATTAAACCTAAACATTTAGGCTACCTCTCCAGGCTTTTCTATGGAGGACTTTCTAAGGGTCTGGGTCATGCTACTGTGACCATATGCTGTAAGAACACTGAACTGAGATAAGAAAATTCCAGGACTAATTTCTCTAAATTGATCCCTGCCTCACCGATGATAAGTGTCTTCTTCCTGTATATGATGTATTTCTCCTGCAGTGCAGTGTCAGTTTCACTGAACTTGGATGCAATAAGGCATCAAAGAAAATGCTCCTGAATTTTGATATGAACTTGGATAAAAACATTTATTAGCAATGGCTGCGACCTGCAAGTGCCACAGCATTAAAAACACAGTTATTCATCTTTCATTTGGCTTCACAGACAAACCTGAATCAGACATGCAAAGCCTTGTCAGTCACTCACACAATTCTTTATGTGGCCTTTCCTGTATTGTTAATGGATTCTTTGCCCAGGAAGGAAAAAAGTGAGATTCAATCAACTTGTTTAGCATTCCTTTTTAGTATAGTATTGATGTAAATTAATGTAAATTAATGTAATTTAATGTAATTTCTGAAATTACCATTTCAGAAACTACAAAACAACACACATTATTCAGTGCAACAAACACAGCGCCGCTCTACACAACAGAGGGTCCTTAGGTTAACTTAAAAGGTCAAAGCTGTATTGATTTTACTGTTTATTTATTTATTTATTTTTTTACAGAGCAAAATTGATTTTGACAATATTATGCCACAGGCTCTTTGAAATACAACACCTGTGGTATCAAATCTCTGAATAATGCGTGGCCTTTGGTGCCAACTTCAATGAATCTTTTTAGAAATTCAAATGAGGGGCTCCAGGCACACATTGTGGTGTCTCTTTCATAGACACCACAGAATAATCTGACATGACTAACGAGCTCTGGAGAGAAAGGATGTAGCACTGGGAGATAAATAAGAGACAAAAAAATGTGTGCACTACTTTTCTACAAAATGTGCTAGAGACATCAGAGACTACACAAATGACCAGAGAAGCTCTCAATAAGATCAGCTTTAAAACTGATATTATCAGTGCATTCTGGGTCAAGAATCCAAATAATTGCTCTTCATCCCTACAATGCTATCAGAATATTGACATCAAGCTGTTTGGTCAAAGATGTTGTGATATTTGATTTTGTCCAGCACATTTTTGTTGTTTATAGCACAGAAAAATGATCCAGTCAGGACATGGTCATTATTATTAGCCTTCACAACAGAAAACTTATTGAAGTATTTTACATCTTGTCACCTAAAGGGAGGAATTCAAATAAGGAAGTCGTCGTTCAGTTTCCATGTTTTAAATACGTTTGACCCTAGTCTGGGTAAACTCAACATGTCCCAGCGGTGGGAAACTCTATGAATTTGTCTATAATATTTTTTAATTTACAGTCTGATCCACCAACTGTAAAATGATGCATTTATAACAATGACTGATATTCTATGTCACAGATATTCCAGATTTTTTACCAGTGGGGACCTGGTGAAAGAGCTGCAGAAATATTGTCCCTCACACTGGCAAGTACTGTGTTTGTCAAACAGTTTTTGGCACCAAGTAAGGCTGACTGAAGCCAGTGGCTCGTAGGCCAAGGACTTATTTATTGTGCCTTTGGCATGGGGCAGCTTAGGTGTCCAAGAACACCGTACAGTTCTTCTGTTTCATTTATGTTTCTTTTTATTTATTTATTTTTTAAATCTATTTAATTCAGGTTTTGTCTTCTCTAAGTAAAAGGGAGTGAGGACACACATACATAGCTGCTCCTCGGTTCCTTGGCAAATAAGAAAAACAGCACATGACTCCGTTACAGCTCTTAGTCTAGTGCCTCTTTCTTAATCTAAATCATGAATTGTCCCAACTCTGAATTTCAAAATGGTCAATTTATTTATTTATTTATTTTTCTAACCACTGAAAGATGTTGTGTAACCTACTACTTTTTGTCTAAGTTTATGCCAGGCCTTGGCCAGGCAGGAATCAAACCAAAGAAATACAATTAATAGAACAGCCACTTTCTGATGGGCAGAGTCATTTCTACTGGTACATTTCAAGATGGATGCCCTGGAATTTTAATTCTGTAGTTACAGAAGTGGAATGAATAGAATGGCCATTCCTTTCTGCACTCTTGAATGATCATTTAGTTGGCACAACTCAAGATGGCTGCCTCAGAATGTCTGTTGGTGTTGTCATGGATATCAGCATTGGTTTGGTGCATGAGACTCAGGGAACATCATGTTATTGTGGACAGTTAACATTTCGATGGCGGCTATACAGAATATTCCCACTTCCTGTGCATCATGCACCATCCGCCATGCTCGTTTTCATGTATAACCTTACAAACAGAAGAGTGTTGCTTGATGGACTTTCTGCATGATGTTTTGAATAATGTGTTGCCTGTGTCATGTTTTTATATTTTAATGCAATAACAACATGAATTCTTAAAGCATTTGTTTTGATGCCGTGTTATAGTTTCAGTGGTTATAAGCTTGCTGGCATATTAGTGGTTTAGTTATGGCTCTCTGAATGGTTGATTATTGGTTTGGAAGTGATCTATGCATTTTATCATTTTTTGTTGCATTTTTATGGCTGAGGACTTGTCTGGACATTCATTTTCTACAATTAAATTAGAGCTCACATACTACAAACTTATCAGCATAAATGCTTATGTCATGAATACAAGTGACTATCAGTGCCTGCGGCCATCTCTTACATAATAATGGCTCATCAAATTATATCCTATAATTCCAACTCTACCCTGTTGTGAAGTCATTCACAAAAGTTCAATCACTCAGTAAATTCTAGTAGCACACACAACAGCTTGTCTTCTGTCAACATCCTCAGAATTCTTCATCTATAATCCTTAATCCCTCTCACAGTAAGTCATATCTCAGACTTAAGTCACAATGTCAATCTTTTACCTGCCCCAACATCAATAATACTGCCAAAATAAAAATATATACCAAGAACCATCTTAACAAAAATAACCAGGCTAACATAAACCCACTGTGGTCTATGCTCTGAATTTAGCACTTACTGCAATAACTGTATTTCACTCTTTTCTTGCTCTTATGTCTTTTATTGGTTTTAGCTCTGCTTTTTATTTTCTGCCTTGCGCTTTTATTTGAATTCATTAGCTAGCTTGTACTTGTTCCTGTGAAGCACGTTATAATTTTTTTATTTAACTAGTACTCTATAAACGAAGTTATTATTATAATTAATATTAGTATTTTTGAACCTGACATAAAAATCCCATCAATGAACAAAAGATAACGAACATTTTGAAGACACAAATGTAGTTTAATTAAGTTCAGAAACAGCTGCAGCACTGCTGTGTCTCTGTTGCCTCTGTTGGACTGTCACCACATGCTCCTGTAGCTGGTTCCACATCTGAGTCACGGCTCTGCTCCTTTCATTCGCAGACAGCGCTCTTCAAATCATTAAAAAAAAAGAAAAAAAAAGTGTTGAGAGCACTTTCACATTGAATTAACTGTCTGTGCTTTGCCTATTTGACATCGGAGCCACCAAAGAGAACAATCATCAGACTCATCAGTGGTGCAGCTAATTAGCACAAACAGTTTGACATGGGAGGTGGGGCACAGTGAAACTCAGAATGCAAACCTTTGCTGGAGGTAGAGATTGCAAGCTTCCTCCAGAGCAACACAGCTCATCCTTGTTTGTTGCCTTGAAGAGTCTGGAGGTGTGATGATGTACGGCTCGGTGTCAGACTCTCCAAAATAGAAGAGGAAGAGCTGACTGTGGCAGTCTCCTGAAGAAGAGTCGCTGTGGCTGGGCTTCTGGTCACCTGGGTGAGATATGTCAGACTAAAAGTTGGAGTTAGCTGCTCAATTTCATGAAGCCCCATTTATTAGCTTTACTAATTACAAATTCATGTGGATTTTGATTTGATTATCCATGTCAGACTACTCCAGACCCTCAACAGTGTTTACCCCAACAACACTTTTATTGAAGTGACAAAATTTTGGTCTGACAAAAAAAAAAAAAAAAAAAAAAAAAAAAAAAAAAAAAAAA
>OMKZ01017909.1:27350-40497 GCA_900302535.1 Neoniphon sammara | reverse complement strand
GGTTTTAAAAAAAAAAAAAAAAAAAGAAAAAAAAAGAAAAGAAAAACAACAACAATCTAAATATTTACCAGAAAGAGCTCTTTATTTGTGGGTATGAGGGATCAATACCCTGCCGTGTATTTACCTCGTATAAATAAAATTTGCTGTTTAGTGTTCAGAGCATAAACAGGATCCCATGGGGTTGCGAGGAGATGAGTTGAGGGAAGAATCAAATAGCACACAGTGGTTTTGTTGATCACATCCTGAAGAAACATTTTTCCATCTTTTTGCACCACAAAGGACTGGTCAACCGAGCAGAACAAGGAGACAACAGGACCCAAACAGTTTGAAATTATGTTATGTACAATATTGTAAATGCATGCATTTCTTTCTACACACAATTTTAAACATCTTATCATGCAATGACTGTTGAAAATGTTAAGAAATATAAAGAGGCAAGAATATAAACTTAGAAGCGATGAAAGAAAAGGATGATAGTCAACAACATAAATACAACCTACCAATCCCTGCACGAACGGCACTGATGCAATGCCAGTTGGGAGACCTCCAGAGTCTTTTGGCCTAGATGGTTATGGAAAAATAGAGGATTTTCTAAATAATATATTACAGTCAAGGCAGGTATAAACAACTGTACATTATTATGTTTTGAACTTTCATTCAATTTGGGAGTTGCCTTGATTCAACATGTCCCCTCTAGAAGATAATAAGCATAATAAAGCTTTATTATCAATTTCATTGTTTCTCCAAGGCTATAGAATGTGGCACAGATAGTTATCAAATTCCGTTTGACAAGGATAAATGTAGATTAAACATGTTAAAAACAGCACATCTATATAGGTTATCATGTAAAACTTAGGTAACCTTTCAGTGAGCTGCGAGGCAGAGGATTCAGTTCCTCGTCCTGTGGTGAGTACATGGGTGGCTCCACTCTTACAGACAACCAAAAGATGGACTTCATCTGAGGCAAGAGCCTGGGGCAGTAGGGAATCCTCAGCAGACACAGGTCTATAATCCACAAACAGCATCCGAGTGAAAACACTATCTGCTGCTGACAGCAAGACAACAGACAGAGGGAGCCCTGATGGAGAAAGGCAGAATGACACAGAAAGTGAATCAAACCGCCAGAGAGATAAGGTTACAGAGAAACAGGACAAATTGTTATTTGTCCTTTTCAGTCACAATTTGGAAAAAAAAAGTGTTTGTGTGTCTTTTGGAAAAAAACAAAATTGCTTCATTAACACTAATCAGCTAAGTTTGTCTCCAGGGAGTCCTAAAAATATCACACCGCTAACTGAAATAAGAGCATGACAGGATTCAGTGAACTGTGCTTTGATGTGTCTGCATGATGTGGCCACGTAATCAGAATGAAGGCACAACACTACATGTTCTTACAAATATATTAAACCAAACAGAGATTTTATGGTCATGTTTAGCCCATTTTGTAACCCTAAAGAAAAAAAACTCCTTTCACTCCAGTTATTTTGAAGAGGGCTGCTAAGAAGCTGTGCCAGCTAACTGGCCATGTGTTATAGTGACATACAAGCATCACCAATGTTTCAGCTGACATGAGAATGAAAATGACAAAATTTTAATTTTAGGGTGAACTATTTATTTAACTTGAACCCTAGAGTGTCCATTGTCACCTCAGGTTCTAGTGTTGAGTAGGAACGAGGCAAAGATGGAATGAATAGGAACACTAACTACATATTAAGATTAAGTGATTAAGATTTGATGAAACTGCAGATCAGGACAATGAGCATATTTAGACATATGGTGGGCTTTGTTGTGATCATGCTGTTCTTATTATGTACTACACCACAACACATCATACTGTACTATACTATACACAGCAGTGTCAGACCAACTTAGTTATATTAGTTTAATTTTTCCTTAAATAAAATTATCTATTTTTGATGATGCAGAGTTAAATGTATCCTGATGTATATGTAGAAACAAGGTCATGTTTTTTTTTTTATAACACAATAGTCAATAAGAGAATTATTCTGAAACTGAATAATAACACACTTATTGTTAAGGAAAATTGATATTAGGGCCGGAGTTGATAAAATGTTACTGAACCACAGGGTAAAGCTCACCTAATAGCCTGTCCCAGACAGTCACTAAAGCAGCTTCCAGACCCAGAGATATGTAACGTGTGCAACAGCTAAGAGCAGAGCAGAGGATCTCATGAGCATTTGGCCACAACACATCTGGGACAGGTTCCACATCTGAATCAGAAAGAGAAAAACGGCACAAGGTTGACACAACTGTTGAAGAACTAGGCCTGCTGCTCCTGTTAGCATGAGAAGAGAAAGTGCAGGCAAGCCTTTAACAGCAGGCTGTCCACAGACAAGCACTCCAGCCTGCTCAATTTTATAGATCTGGCTGAGAGCATCCAACAGAATAATCCCTGAACAAATAAATAACCCACCTGGTTTTTCCTTAGGTGCTCGGCACAGACAATACTGAAGAAGATTATGGCTGCCACTCCACCAGACAGAGACAGCCACGGGTAACCCTGCTGAGAAAAGGCAGGAGATTAAAGAGAACACTGACAGGAGCATGGTGGCTCACTAGAGACTTATAAATACTTTGAAAAGAACTGAATGAGTGCAAGGGATAAAAACCAATGGAATTAATTGCCAGGGCTACACCCTAGTGCTTGACAGTCTGCTATACACACACCATGTTATTCATTAAAATGGAAGGCATGCAATCTCTTAACAGTGGGAAATGCCCCTTTATGAAGTGGAAAGGCCTCTGAACCGACAGACTAAAGCTACTCCAACCCCTTTCCTATCAGCTCAACATTCAGAAAGTTGAAGTTAGGAGGGCTGACTCAGTAAGAAAAGCTACACGGCTACCGTCTAACCTGTTTTCAATTAAAAACCTAAAATCAAACTTGTAACTAATGAGATCATTAATTTAAAATGATTTGTTTGCTGGAATTTTGTGCAACTAGAAAGAATCTGTCTGACAAGGAATAATCAAACTATAAAATTTGATAAGTTTGCAGTGTGGGTTGAGTACACATTGTTTACTGTTAGTAGTCAAAACAGGAATGGGGAAGGTTACAGGCTTTGGTATGCTGTAGAATCTCTTGGAGGTGCAGATGCGGTGCCAGTAAGACGTACTCTGGGTCCTGCTGCAGCTTGATGTGGGAACAGTCACAAGTATCACTTCTACAGCAGCAGGGATGTTGGGGATCTCACTTGTTATGCGTGCTGGCTTTGATATAAGCACTGCTGGTGTGATACCTTTGAGGGTCCTGAGAAGTTACAGAAGGGGGAGGTGCATTGGGGGGACGAGTTGGTGGGTAAGGTTTTGGGAGTGGCGGAGCCCGACGGCTAGCCAGGACGGTGTGGGGAAGGGACTGGGGGCTGAGTGTGATGTCAGCATTCACTAGTTTTTCCATCTTATCTGTAAATCCCATATGAAGGATGGCGGGTGAGTGAGAGAAAGGGAACAGTAACCTAGAGGAATGAAGAGACTGGAACTGAAACTGGGGCTGTGAATGGTCATGCAGGGATCTGACACTGAGGCTGCGATGGGTCATAATGGTCATCCTGGGGGGTGAGACTATTGCTAAGTTTGGGACTGTGATATGACGGGTGATGAAGAGAACAGAGAAAGTTGTCTATTAGCAGTTTCACTCCATACTTGTTTGGACGGAGTTTACCTGCTCTGAAAAGGTGTCAGCATCATCACCAGTTATCAGTTTAGTTCAGTCTTTAAATTGTAGGTTGTGGAAAGCCATGTATTCAATCCAAGCAGCCTTCTTAACATTTTAATTCCTCTGTCAACAGTTGGTAATGGTCCACTGATAAATGACTGCATTTTTAGTTTCCAAAGTCCATGAAACAGTTAAATGAAATCCTGCAAATGTCATTGGTGCCAAAATGCATAATAATTTGATTAATTTTCGGGTGGTCAGGTGGATTTTGTCACTGATGTCACAGACTGTTGCACTTGGGAAACAAGCAACAGAGTATCCGATTCAACTGTTTGCCCCAAAGGGGACTCATGCTTTAGCCCTGTGCCTGATAATCCAAGTAATCCCTGACATCCATGCTACTTAAGCTTGCTTGAGCAAGACACTAAATCTCTACCAGCTAGGGCATCATCCTGTAGCTGAACCTGCACTCTGGCCTCCTTGTGGAGGGGGACAGGCAAAAAGAGAATGCAATATCATATTAAAACTAAATTGGAACTAACATAATTTCAACTATTTTAGGCAGGATGGCAATTATTGGTGTGATCCTGATTATTACTGGTTGACAGCCAAGCCAACCTATTCAACTTTTAAACTTCCAACACTGAAAAAACCCTCACCATTGTCACCCCTTGTCCATTACAAACCTGGCTGGTACTTTGCTTCACTCAGGCCAGGAACCAAACCACAAGGCAGAAGAAAGTGCTTGGTGCACTGTCTGAAAAAGATAAGAGAGGTCAAGTGGCTAGGAGGAGACAACCTCAACTTAGACAGAGCACAACAGCCTGCCTGCTCAAGTATGACTGAGAACCTTGACTGGAAGCAGATGTATCATGCCTTTTTACAATAATTTGATTCTCTGTAGCCCATTATATTGTTCATGCTGATTAAATTAAATTTACCAACCTCAGTCCCCGCTACGAATGATATTGCACTTCTCATTTGCTTCATTGCTGCCTCCATATCATTATTTCACACATCATGTATGCCACAATACTGCAGTAAAACCCATATGTGGTTAAAATTTTACTTCAGTCGTTGGTACCGTAATATTGATCAGGTTTTATCCTGCCTGCTGTATATTTACGCTGCTACATTATATTATTTATTTCATAAACTATAATAAACATTGAGTGCATTTATAAACTGAAGATGACAATTAATTAAATGTACAGCAAACAAAGCTTTCAGTGGTAGCAGCTGAAGTTAGATTGTGATGGCATCTCTGAAACCTTAATTGTACCTTGGGCTTTCATCCATTTGTTTTGTTTTGTTTGTGTCTGCACCGAGGTACTTCCTGTACATGGACCTAAACTCAGCATCCTGCTTCACCCACTGGTGACTGCTGATCATGTGGTTTTGCCCAGAGGCAAACATTCTGTCACAGCCTGTCTTCTGCAAAACCTCAAGTGGACTTTTCAGTGTTGTCCCTGTAAAACAGCAGATCAAAGATATTGATGTTACTGCATTCTCAACAGGAAGGTGTGGCGTTACTCGTGCCTCTTTTGCCAACAGTGAAATTACATCAAATGAGGATGTCTTTCAGAACAGAGAGAGGGGGGGACACTAATCTATAGTTTTTAGAACAAAATCTGAACAAGTGATCACCTAAAGAAACACATTCATGCATGTGCATGCACACATGCCTGTATGCATATCATTTGTACACTTATACACAGGAACTCACACACACTAGATATTTGTTCTAGTAACACTAATAATATTGATTTTATTTGTAGCATGCTTTCTGAAGACTCAAACCACCACCAAACTACAAGTCATCAAAGGACAGACAGCAGGACTCATACATGCACAGTCGCACAAGAATCTGAGGGATATACAATGACTGAGGAACAAAGCTTGCAGGGTAGTAAATGGACACATGACATAGTAGGCATAAACATTCAGCATCAAAAAGCAAACAGAAATCACAATGCATTCAAATACTCAAGTGTAATTTTGTCTAATTACACTATCCATATTGTTATTAAGACATTTGTTGCTCTCAATAAATTTCTACCTGCTAGGACTTTGGGTGGCTTAATCTTCATTAACACTGCAACTGGAGACCATTTTATATCTGCAACTCCGGATGGGTTCTCTGCCTGAGGAAAAAAAATAACAAAGATATTTCTTATATTTGTTTCTAAATTACAATTGTCCAAAACCCACTTTGCTTAACATTGCTCTCTGGCAGCAGTTAATAATAAATACATTGCATGCAGGCAATTTCCACAAATACAGTGCAGTACTTGTTATCCAAAATGTCAGTCTTAATGAGAGAGATAATGTGTGAAAAGCAATTACATCAATGCCTAATGCACACACAATACCTGACCTTACAATACCTGTTTGTGTGATGCTGCCAACTCTAACTCTTTCAGCCAGGCTTCTAAGGGGAAGCGATAGACTTCAAGCCAAACAGCACCACCGCCTGAGAGGAGATGAGAAAATCATGTAGTGTGGAATGCAAAGTCTTGAATGAAAATCCAATACAGAGAAGAATTCAACAGAAAAGAAAGAACTTACAGCTGATTGACGCAGCTCCATAATCTCCTCCTTTGGATAGTTCAAATGTCATGCAAATGCTCCTTTGGTTGATATCTTCCTGATGATATTACAAGGACTTTTTGTCATCACTGTATTTTTTGCATTCACATAAATATAAAAAATGGCGACTAATATGCAATAAAAATGCATGTGATAACAGAAACCGGTAACATTATCGCATATAAACAACTTTGTCAATGTCACTTGAAAAGTCATTTGTTCATTTGCTTTGCAATAAGATGAAAGTGGAAATTTCTCTCTTACCTCTGCATTTCACAAACAAGAAAAATTGCCAAAATATACCACCAGGCATTTCTCAAGTCATAACTGGTGTCTCCTAAATGCATTTTGAAACACATAGTTCATTCTGTATCAAAAGTCTATACTTAGCCACCTATCCCTGTTATGTAGCAGTCAAGTCAAGCATGGGATGGTGAGGCCATGCTGCACAATACGTACTGTGTCATTAATAACTCTGAGTAGGTGGATGTTTTCAGCGTGATAGGCAAACACTCTTGCAACACCTGCAGTGGCAGACAATGGAACCTGGTCTAAGTACGATGACAGATTTATTGAAAACAAACAAACAAAATAAACTAATAGCATTTGTTCCTTCACTTTATCCTTCACTGACAATCAGGGACTTAGCACATTGTTATACTTGAGCCATGATAACAATAGTATCATGATACAGAAGCTCTACACTATTGTATTGTAGAATTCTAAAATGTTTTACATTTGTTTTCACAACGGGAGACTGTCAGATTGAGTGAAATGTCACTGATCTACTAGTTTGTGTAGACTGGGATAACAGTTTCACAGCCAGCTGTCTATAAATGTGTGGTCAATCTGGCAAACTTGAGATTTAAATAAATAAAGGATGATAATAATAACAACTACAACAACAACAAAAACAAAAACAACAATAATAATAATAACAATAATAATAATGATTACAACAATAATAATAATAATCCAAATTTGCCATTTTTTTCCTTGAATTTAAAATGTGAGAAAATATGATTGATCAATAGGAAAATCAGCCTGTATTTCTCAATTCTGGAAGAGTGGACTTTTTGGAGATACAAATACAATACATATGAGAAAGATAATTACATAGCACAGCATGACAAGTATGCCAAATGAGAAATCTATCACCCACCCATGTCATCAACGGTGCCAAGCAGATAGGCATTCCCACCTATACAGCTCATTTGAATAGATGTGATTTCCAGCCTGTCCTCAAGCCATGTGGACACGCAGATGAAAGAGGATGCACAGCTCACCGAGAGGCCCTGGCAATGACCCATACTGATGTATCTGCCATCCTCTGAGCACGCCAGGCAGTTGGTGTTTTTGGGAAGCTGATGGACAAGTGACAACAGTGGAAAAAGGTTCACCAGCTTCCCTTTGGCAAACACTAACCTGTTTTTCAGCAACTCATTTTTTTGAAACGTAATGGTAACGCTTCAATTGGACAGTCCAGTGTTGATATTTAACACTGGACTGCAGACAATATAACTCTAACCTTGCCCTTGATTTAACCTTAACTCTTTTTCGACTCCATTTTTAACTCTAAACACAACCTTATAATTATCTATAGACTCTTTTTCCCACTATTATATCAACTGGAACCCAGAAGAGGTTTTAGTGGCACTTTACAGTCACTTGATAGTTTGCTGAGTATCAACACTGAGCTATCCAAATACAGTGCTATCCATTGAATTATGTTAGTGCGTTAAATAACAAAAGTACAAAAGGATGTCAAAAGCATTGATATTTTGGCCACGACTATGTACCTGTGTAGCTGCAGACATCTCCAAAGTAGGGGGTTTCTTTTTGGATTTCTCTGCTATCCTAGCAATTTCTCTCTTTGCGATGGTGTCCCAGGCCATATCAAGCAGTCTGTCCAGGACTTTATCTATCATACGAAATGGCTGGGGCAGCCGATCCCTGAGTAGTTCAGGGTCTGCCAAAAAGCCGTCGTCTTCATCCTCGCTCCAGTGATGATCTGAGGGCTCTGGAATGTCCATAGCATCTTTTCTGGTGTACCCAGGCATCCTATGGGGAAAATGTATTGTTTAATTTTCTACCAAGCAGTCTGACTTCTGTTACCTACAAATTACAAACGTTAATGTAACATCACAACAGCTGGCACAAAAAGTTAGATAGTTAAACTTGAAGGGCTGTGATGTTGCTAGGACAATGTACACAATGACACACAATGATAATGAACTTATTATTTGTTATCATTATGCTTAGTGTAAGTGCTGTTTCTGTTTCTGTACAGTATTCACACTAGACCAGGCCTTACATTTTGTTGTCATGCTATTTGTTGGTATTATAAGAATTTTTTTAATTTTATTTTATTTTACTTTATTAGCACAAGTGAAATAGTAAAACACAAAGAATATAAGAGATGGCAGAAGTCTTTCTTGGTCTTTCTTGTGTCTACGCTGAAGAGGCGCTGTCTGTCTCTGCATATTTTAACCGCTTTAATTGATGATTGTATCTTCCACGCTTTATTCTTAACGCTTGTTTGTGCTTGTGCTTTTAGCAATTTGCCTGCCTAGGGACTACAGATGAAAATTGCCCTTCTGTTATTATGCAATTATGCACTGCCCCGTGAAATAAACAAAACAAAACAAACAAACAAACAAACAAACAAAAAAAACACAACACAACAAAACAAAACATAAAAAAACACTAACATGTGGGTACAGTACCTAAGTATGCAATTTTGTGTTTGGTCGCCTTTCTATTAACACAGCTAACTTAGAAGACAAAGGACTTATTCACCTCAGTATACAGTCAGTGTAATATAAGACAAAGAGAATAATCAACAGTTGGCACTGTCTATGAGTAATTGAAAAAAAATTAGCAAGAAAGGTAACCAACTTTCACAGCCTGCTGAACCCAACCCTGAGATAAAGCTAACGAGCTAACTAACGTTTGTGGCGTTAGGTCTGAAGTAAAACAACAGCTAACTTAGCTAACACATGTGGCGCAGGTGAATGAGCAGGTGAACTTTATTTGGCAGATTTCTGGTTCTACCACACATCACTTCGCCGACATATTGTAAGTAAATCCTATCATTAACCGACGGTCTTACCTCCACTTTAAGTTTACTTTGGTCACAGTCAGGTAGGGCAAGGGCGTCGTGCTGCTCCTGTGACTTTAGCTGTGATGGGTTGTCATGACAACAGCTCCCGCCCCGTCCGGTCATTCAGGGGCAAACACTACGCTTTACATGGTGCGACTCGAATGCATCATAAGTTATGTTGGGGTTCTGTAGGAAAAAGATCCAAAGAAAATGGATTGGATTTGTGACATGTTCTGGTAGTGATGGTACTAGTACTACCACCATTGCTGCTGCAACTTTTACTACGACTACTACCACTACTACTACTACTACTACTACTACTATTACTACTACTACTGCTTATACTATTAGAACTGTATTGAAATAAGCAACTTACTGATACTCTTTGTTTGTTTGTTTGTTTGTTTCTTAGGTTTGACTGATACATACTCAAAGTACAGATTTGGTAGTTTAGTTGCTCAGTCAGCATCAGAAATGGTAGAAATCGGCATCTCAGCCACGAAAAATAGAGTGATATGGATTTATTTGGGAATTTTGTAAGAAAAAAAACACCAACAATGTTTGGACAAAGCAACTCTGAATAGTTAACTCTCAGTACATTTTAAATGAGCCACTTTTTACATTTACTTTTACTAAAGTCGATTTTTACAACAGTTCTTTTCGCCTCTTGTTTATTAAACTTCCTCCAAATGAACAGTATATTTCTGCTTGAGTAGGATGTTTTGGTTCTTTTCCCACTCCACTACTATTCCAAGTGGCTCCCGTGGGTGTATTTACTTAGTCAGTGCATTAGGTGGAGACCGTAGACTGTAAAAAAAATAAATAAATACAGACAGACTTGCCTTTTTAGCTGCATGCAGCCACTATTGGAGCCAACCACGGCTATTGGAGCTGTCCCCCTAAACCACAAAGATCCACCAGGCGGCAACCATTTAGCCCTATTCCCTGTGCCATGAAGTCAGTGTTCTCAATTTGACCACCAGATGTCACTAAATCCAATTCACAAAGAAATTCACCTTCTGTCTTCCTGTCATTGCTTTCTATGGGAGAAAAAAAAAATTAAAATAGCCTACATCAGTACATCTTCCAAAGTAGGCCTAACTTACCCAGTCATTTATATAGCTAAAAGTAAGTAGAGGGAGTTAGAGCCCATAATGCAAGAATTCTGAGCAATTTTATTATAGTGCACATCTACTTAACAACTATAGGATAATTTAAATTTTTAAAGATAATGGGGTTGGTTGTCCCTTGTGACAGTCAACATAGCGAGGAATGAGACAGCCTTCCCCAACAATCCTGTGTGTTCTGCTTCTCTGTAATTAGCATGTAGCTTAGTTTAGCAACAAATAGTGAGCCTCAAATTATAGCCAACCCTTCATTTCTCATAACATAATTCTAACATAGGGGCCAACCTATATTCAATATGAAGCTAAGATTTACAACAAAAAACTAAACTGAAGCTTTCTGGCTTTATACTGTATGGTTTCAACTTGCACTGAAAGTTGCTAACAACCAACCACAACGGTGTACTGAATTGTAGGCGAACCATCCAATGAAAATAATGAATTTGGTTTGCATCATTTGGAATGTTCAGCATGAGTTTGGTGACAAGGCAACAGTAAAAGTTTAATTTGCAAGCTCCAACAAAGTGTTTGAAAGCTGCACTGTGTAAAGCCTGCCCAAGGTTATGTTCATACAGAGGTGTTTTTCTTTTTTCCCCCTTCCCAGCTGCTACTGTCTTTTTCTGAGTGGAAAAATTTTGTGTGTTTTTGGGCTGAAAAAAAAAAAAAAAAAGGTTTGGGAAAGTGTTGCCATGGTACAATGTTGTTACAGCATGTTCTGGTGTAAAAGCTATTAACACTGTGACAACCATAGCCAGTCTCCCTGTACAGTGTAGGAAGAGAAGACTGGACTGCAGAAAACTTTCCAACAGCCAGTCCACTTTAAGACAGACAGAACATAAATAGCATACAACTTGTAATAAGTGGTAACATTTTGTATGTTCCCCTTTTTTGCACTCCTCAGTGCTATGTAGGCCTAAGTGCAAGCCAAAAGCAAATATTTACTTCTAACAGGTTTGAGTAATTAGCCTTATTACATTGGATCAACGATGGTAGACCATGACTGTCAGATTTAATAGCTGTAGCCATTTCTGTATACTTATCTTTTTGATCAAAACATTAATTTCATGAGCTCACAGCAAAAAGAGCTAGTTACACTGCACAGTCCCTATACTTTTGTAACTGACTGCACGCAGCTTAAAAGGTGTGATTAGACCAAACATTGATAATTCTTCATTCATGCTGATTACCTAAAACAGAGAGAACTAAGAGAACAAGATTGACTGAATAGCACAAGGAAAACTGAAGACCAAATCACTTCAAGGTTTTTATTCTTTTGACTTTGTACAACGGGACAAGAGAATGTATCCATTTGTAAAATGCAATTAATACACATCGCAACTCAATGCACATTCTCCTCTCACACTGCCTGTGAATGGAAAGGAGCTTTCATTTCCCTTCAGCAGGTATATGGTACATAAAAACACCTACTGTGCAGTACACATTTGTGAGCTTCTAAATGACCTGTACTCATACTAAAAAACAAACTTATGAGCCAGTTGTTATATGCATGTGATTAAAACTTTCACAGATGAATAAAATTCATTTTGTGATTTGAATGCAATATGCTGACTTAAAACCAGTGATTTTTTTTTTATCATACTTGACAATCCAGAGTTACTTATGGCCTTCAATCAACCACTGTGGCACTTAACTGTAATAAACACTATCACACCTTTTCCCTCCAAAGTCCATCTCATAATTATCACCACCCACTTGAAAGTGACTGAGTTGCCTCATTTTAAAACAGTAGATTCTTTGTGCATAAAACCGATCAGAAACTACTGAAGACAGTCTTTAAATCAAATTGCTACATGCCCTCATAGCCAAGTCATTTAGATAGAAATACCATCAGAGGTATAAACCACAGTGGTATTCCTAATGGTAGGCTGACCTTTTTCCTCATCGTAGTGTAGAAATTGTAATGTCATAATAAATGAATAAAAAAAAGTACCTGAAGAATAATAAATGCAACTGATAGTAAGCCATATCATTCCAGCCAATCTTTTATCATGTGCACTGAAAAAAAAAATCATTTGAAGGAAACACTTTCAATCAAGAAACTCAAGAATATATCCTCCAGACTGTAATATTTAAATGTATGTCAGAGAGCCGTTTAAGAGGCATTCATTGTAGAAGAGTGACACGGCTGAGACAGTTTTGAGCATAACAGCTAACACTAATGTAAGGCAGGTAACAGATGTATGTGGATAATGACACATTTGTGATATTGGCAGTGTGTTTGAAAAGTGAGTCCTACAAAAGTATACTCTTAAGGCTTCTACGTCATTGACTGTGTGTGAACATTCGGTACAAAAGTCTGCAACAACAATGTGAACAATTACAATCTGGATGGAAATTTGTCTCGCCTGCCGCCCCCACCCCACATCCCGTCCCACCCCTCAACTGTGGCTGTAGTGCAAAATAGCCAGAAATTGAATGGGCATCAATGATTAACCATGGAAATGGAAGGCTATAAAACCTTCCATGCTAGAGCTTAAAATTCCCAAGTACCACAACTGGCTGTTATGACATACCGGAAAATCGAAATTTCTTACCTATATGGCTCCATATTTCCCTGAAGACCAACTGTCTAAGTGTTGGGTAAAGTGGCCACTAAGCTCCCATCTGCGGCCATTTTTTTTTTTTTTTTTGTTTTTT
>OMKZ01017909.1:9790-27330 GCA_900302535.1 Neoniphon sammara | reverse complement strand
TTTGCCATTTCAACAATAATGGTTAGAAGACTTCAGCGCTCAATAAGGGCATCTTCCTCCCAGCGACTCTCCATGACAATTCATGACCGACTAAGATCAGACAAGAGACAAAATATACAATATATAATGCTAAGTGAACCTTTCATCTATTCACAAACTCTCCCACCTTGCTCTCGCAGCTGCTTGCATTAAAAAAAAAACAACACTTTGATCTAATAAGACGTGACACTTCAGGCTAAGCAAAGCAGAGTACACATCAGAAACACGGGGTGGAAGAAGGCTGCTTGAAATAAATACATCAGTAGTTCAAAGAATAAAAGAGACTGAGAAAGAGAGACACTTAAGTTCATCATTTGAAAATACTTCACACTTGGTGCTGATATGGTGATATGGGGCTGATTAACAATTAAAGTGGGGAAGCAAAGATCAAATGTCTTTCTCCACCAAATTTGTGCATCAGTCATCAAGGCTAACCTGTTTGGTCCCTTAACCATCATTCAAAAGTAAAGGGAATAATTAATAAATACTTCCTATTTCTGTGACTAAATGAGGCGCAAAATGGCAGACACTGATATTGGTTTCAACAGGGCTGACAAAAATGACATGATGATGAACCTGTCACAGTAACATGATGTGTACACAAATCCTTTCTGAGATAACTCTGAATGGAAAATCTCAGAAGGGCCAAGACAATTTTGCTTTACCACACTTGGGCCTTTCACATCAATATGACATCTGACAGCAGTGATAACTTAAAAAAAAGAAGAAAGTCTGCTGCTGTCTTTTAATCATCGGTGGTCACAACATCATCCATGGTTCCAGCGACAGCTGTCTGCGTCAAAGGTTGCGGTCTCATTCCAGAGCTCTGACAGTTCAAACGCCTTTGTTGAAACTCTTTATGCAAATCGGTGTCTTCCGTCTCGAGAAAAACAAGGGGCCAAAAATGTAAGAGGGGGAGCCGAGGCTATGAAGAGGCCTGAGTGACATCATAGTCTGTGATGAGCTGTTTTATGTGGGATAGTTTCTCGTGAAGATATTCACAGCGCTTCTTCTCTTCCCGGTAGCCTGGGAACTTCTGCAGAGACAAGGGAGAGCACTGCGTTCAGAGGTTTTCACATATACACACCAGGGGGCACAATTTTTAAAAAGACTGATTGTCAGTAAATGATTATTATGCACTAGGCAAATCATGGGCTAATGCCTGATAATGTGTGAAATACTTAAATTGATGATGCAGAGGCTAGAAACCACATGAAGCTAAATGCAAAACAGTCACAGGGGTCCATTCAAGTCGAATCAAAGTTAACATACACGTCAAAGGCTTTCATCTTCTTTGTACTCTGGCCAATTGCCAAAAACATCAATAACAAGGGGGGCCCATTCATATTTTCCTGCGGTAAATGCTATTTGAGCTTAGTTCACTGTTGACTTTAAAGACTTTGTAACTGTCTGCTGTTGTGCAATGGGCACCCTCATTTCCTGCTTCAGCAAGGCATCTCAGAGCCAAATTATTTTTTAGATTTTAAACCATGGGTAAATATTACACATCATATCAGCATATCAACACACTACTGCTTTGCCAGCTCTGTCTTTCTGTGACCAATTCTAGCCAGTTGATGCCAGCGTGACAGGATCATAAATTTGTGGTTGGTTTGCAACAACAGGACAGAATATGTTTTAAACTTCATGAGCCTTCATCACTAACTAGTCCAACTTAAGCAACTTGGAAGCCAATTTAGTCACACTATTTAAACACTGCCATTGTGCATATAGTATAATATTGGTAGCATATTGATTTAGAATGGTGATAAAACAGCTGTGTCCCATTATATGGTGCACACAGCAATTTAATGGAACCTTCTGGTCAATCAGAACTTCTCAGAGACCATAATGTGACAATTTTCCATGTTTTTGCCGCCAACACTGAATTGTACAGTATTCATTAGTCCATCTTAAAGACCCAGGGTACCTACACAGGTGTTTTGAGTTAGGTTTGCTGATTAGTCCTCTGCTCAGGTTGATGTTGAGTGGAGCTATGCTTGATCAAAGGTGATGCCAACTCAGTATTCAGTGATAAAGGAGTTTCTAACAGGTGCAAGAAAACTGTCA
Organism: Neoniphon sammara; assembly: GCA_900302535.1. NCBI lineage: Eukaryota > Metazoa > Chordata > Actinopteri > Holocentriformes > Holocentridae > Neoniphon > Neoniphon sammara. The sequence continues at coordinate 25,221 of OMKZ01017909.1, read as the reverse complement.
ATCAAGCATAGTCTACACACCTGAGTAGAGCTCTCATCAGCAGACATAACTGAAAACACCTGTGCAGGTGCCCTGGGACTCATCTTAAATTGCAGCGAACCACAGACGAAACTGAACGCTTTGATTTAATTAATAAAAGGAATATTCTAACCAAAGAACTCAGCTGTTATAGCAGTTTCCCTAGAGTAAACTTAATTTGGAAATGCAATTCCACTTTGACAGACAGACTTTGGAAAAACACAAAATGATTCACTGTTAAATACATCCTTTTCATTAATGCACTGCGAGTTTCAAATGCTCAGTGCCCTGGCTACTCAAAGTTGCAAATATTTAAACATCAGCCAAAGATGGACGCGTTTCAAAAGGGTTTTCAGTAGCCCCACGGCAATAGCAGGAGCCTTGGCTGACATCTCCCCGTGCAGCTGTTGAGCACAAATGAACCAAAAAGATATACACAGGCACTGAGAACATGATGGGCACTGTGTCTAATAGAGATTAGGTGAATCTGTAATGAGGTCTTTATACAAGTAACTAAGTCCATTCAAATAAACAACTGTTTAATATTTGGTGTGCTCACAGGTGCACAGTCAATGCAAATTGTGTGGAATGTGAATGTTACGTATCAGTTGAGGTTGGCTTAGATCAATATACAGGAAAACTGATAATTGGCCTTTTATTAAATGTTGGATACCATCTGGTCAGTCTCATCCATCACCAATATGCTAGAGGTTCCTCCCTGAACACAGCTTCATAAAAACAGTCTGGAAAAACAGCAATTAAATTAAATTTTCTTTGCACATTTATTATTTTCATTGTTCAACTAGGCTTATATATTTTTTGCAATTAGGGTGGATCAAATGGGGTGGGTCATCCTGCCATAAAGAGCTGCTAACCCTAAAAATATTTAATTAGTCTGGGTCTCAAAGGAGTGTTTTAGTGTCCCATGATCGTGACAAGAATTAAATTCTGGAGAAAACACCAAATCCTTGTATTTATTTATTTATTTTGGCATGAAATGGTCAAATTCAAAGCTGGTATCAAATATCGGCTATCAGCACCTTTACTATAAAAATATCAGAAGAGTATTGGCATTCCAAAACAGATATTGGTCAAACCCTGAGGGAAAGTACTCAACATGCAGTGTCTTTAATTATGCAAGGACACAACACTTAAATCTGAAGACTCCCGACAGAGCAATTTGAAAACACTGTTCCTCTGACAGGCTGTTGGATTTTTGTGCTTCTTCATTTGAGAGACTTATGCTCTGCTCTGGGTGACAATGGGATTGTATTATAAAAACAAATGAAGAAAAAAACATGTGTATGTACAATAAAAAAAGGGTGTACTTGTTGAACATTATCTTTGGACAATAAAACTTGTTGTATCAGGGTGCAAAGTGCAACATTTTTCACTTTGATTAATTCTGCTCATGTCAGCCAGAGCCTCACCAATATTGCTGTGCATCTATTTCACATGCAGTGAAATAAAATGCACACTGCACTGATATCCAACCCTGGCTTAGCATGTAGAGCTGCTGCATAAAACAGGTTCCTGAGGCAAAATAACCATTTAAATGACAGCAATTGTGCTATGGCTTACCTTTCTATACTTCCTGTACTTCTCCAGTATTTGGTCTTCCATTATCTGAATGGTGTAAAACATAACATATTAAGTATAATGAACCATACTTAGCAATAAAAAAAGACAATCATGAACCTTCAGTGTCTATCACAGAAAAAAAAAAGTTTGCATTTAATATGTGCATTTATATTGTCCCAAGTGGCTTTTCACATTGCTGCAGACATACATAAATCATTCAGCTGTATGAGTGCATGTGTGTATGTGCACCTTATATTCTTGTGTGCCGGGGGACAGGCTCTTGATCTTGGATCCCAGCTGAACAAACATGTGAGTGATGGTGGCGATCCTCGAGTGGAGGTCTTTGTACTCGTCATATTCTGCACAGAAGTCGTCCTGATACCTCTGACGCTGCTCCACGCTGGTTATGGCGCTGTATGTGCTGAACACAGACACAGGGACACACTCATTTATATGCAGCTGGTGAGGATGTTGTGTTGAATGGCAACATAGGCAAAATCCAGTTTGATTTTGCATGGTGATCAGTTGTGACTAATTGTTGTATAATGTTGAATTGACACCTACATCCAAATTCTTCCCTCCTCCATCACAATTTGTCTCCCACTACAAGATTTCAGTGTTAATTCAATGTTTATTTTTCAAGTGAATAATATTTATGCTTCTAGCTATATTTTTACAAACATGCTATGATTTTATTAACGTCACCTCAAGTTACTTTGTTTTATTTCTATTTTGTGTTGTACCTCTTTTCACACACAAGGTGGCAACACAGTGCCATACTGTTTCTACTGTTTACCCATTGTAGGACTCTCTTCATACATTAACACCACAGACAATGCATTTTCCAGTAGAACGAAAATATATATAAACCAAAACAATACAAAAGAAAGAAAGAAAAAACTGGACCAAATAAAACAAAGCAAAAATTTCTAATGTCTTACAAGTTAATCTAAACACCGCAAAACTTTCTCTATATAATATCTCTTGGTGATGGGCCAAAAATCCAGCAGTGGCTCAGCAAGCATGCAGTGAAAAAAAAAAAAAAAAAAAAGAAGTGGGACACTTGCAGTTGTTACATGTGTATGTCTGAGCCTGCTGTTTACCATCAACACACTTCAACAGCCGACATTTAAACATGCAAAAAGACAACTGTAGCAGCAACAGCATGTGGGACAACCAAAACATCATAAATCATCTGTTTACACTCACATCACGTAATCCGGCTTCTCCTCAGAGGCCATGGCATTTGTGATGTCAGGATCTGAAAAATGCACCAAGACAAGGTAAACGACATTAGTCTGAGCAAACTCAATCGGGCCGGCCCAGTGACACTTTGTCATTGCCTAAATGCTTAGCCGTGTGTTTTTGTTTTGCTGCAGGTCACTGTGTGTGTGTGTCTGCCCGCGGCCCCTGTGCAGACGAGCTGAGAGCCTGCGGGTGTCAGGAGACGGCTTGGCTTAGAGACCTAATGCACTGCTCGAGCTGTTATTGAGTCAATCAGCCACATAACACAGTGAGGACTCGGGAGAATTGGCTTAAGGGAGCAAACACAGACAGGCTTATGAGATAATACTGTATAAGTGCACCGATGGCCAGTCAAACAAACACTCACTCAAAGAGACCACACACGCAATTACCACTGGTCATCTGGTCAAAGCATATGTGGTCATGTGTTATACTCAGGGAACAAGTCACTTCACAAACGCGCACACACACACATTTTTTTTACAGCACATACAGAATATAATGTTCACACAGAACAGTCCCGCTCTGGAAGCAATAAAGTGGTATCTCCAATCTGCTACCAAGCCAGACTCCCACATGGGAGTCAATGTAACACACAAAAGGAGGAAAGAATCTAGCTTTAAACAGGAAATGTGGATATGATGCACATTTCTAAACACTTACCCCCTACAGATGCAAGTTGGTATTAGCCTGTGATCAAACCATACAAGGGAAATGCAGATAAACAGAATAAAAAGGAAGAGATATGTAGGAAGGCCCTTACTGTCAAGTTTGCCGGGGTTCTGCTTGAGATCAGGACTGGCCTCTAACCATTCACTGCCCTGGCTGTCTTTTAACCTCTCCCTCTCCTTGTCCTTGTGCTTTTTAGATTTCTTCTTTCTGTGCTGGCTGTTGGCAAGTGGCTGGTTTGTGCAGTCAGAGTCGCCCTGTGGTGTTTGGTGGCTGCTCACTTTGGGTGCTTCTTTCTTTCTCTCTGACACAGGTGCGTCAGAGGAGCTAGACAGTTTGTGCATAAGTGGGAAACCGTTCTGGCTCCCTTGGAAGCTGCTTTGGTTCCCGACGTGGTTATTTGTCCTTTGAAACTCTGTTTTTGTATGGAAACTGGGGTTGAGGGCAGGAGGTAAATTGTCACGTCCTCCTTTATTGTTTACGAGTCCGTTTACAGGTGGCTGCTGCTGCTGCAGCCTCTGGTCTGCCAGTCTTTGTCTCTTAACAGCTAGGCTTTCCAGTGAGTCCGAAGGCACTGGGCGTTTCTGGAGGAGAAGGAACAAAAAGAACAAAAAGAGAGGGAACAACCTTTATCTCTCAAATGATACATTTCTGTTTTCATACAATGCCATGAGCACAACTTGCAACAACAGCTCATTGGTCGGATGCCATGTGTTAGAAATACTCTGCGTTCAGTTCAACTCTCAACTCATTAAAAATGAGCTCTGACTTGTGAAGAAAGGAAATGAATGGCCATCCAATTGGGAAATACAAGCTGGAAGTTCAGATTTCGTCTCAGAGCTCCCATTTCTCCAATTTCAGTGCAAGTGGTGTCAGAGCACACAAAAGTGGTGGAAACAAAATCGCCTCAATTTGAGTGTTTATTTACAACTCAAGCAAATACTGCTGCATACACTTTTGGCATTCCCCCTGGAAGAAAATGCAGTTTCTTCTTCATCTTTTTCTTCTGAGCTGACACACAATACTGCAGCAGGTCAGAAATTCACAAGCCAGAAATTTAAGGTTCCTAACTGAAATTAACATAATAATACTAACAATACTATCCCAAAACATCTGAGTTCAAACACAGCTGTCATTTTTACAGATATTCACAGGTTTTCAGAAAAACATGACGTGATTTACCACTGCATTAATTTTCCCTGCGCTGTGATGCAGTATTGAATCCTCTGAGGTCTTCTGTACAGATGGGTTGGCTTGGACACTCCGTGATTGGCTGCTGGTGTGCAGCTGCAACTTCCTGTAAAACAGGAAGGAAGTACATGGCAACTGGGAAACTAAACAGATTGGTATTTCATATGTGGCTTTTTAAAAGTATTCCATTGTGATTGGCGTCAATACAAAGGTTTGGAGGAGAACTAGCCACATGTTATGCAGAAATAGTGTAGACTAGCACCTGTAGAGAGAGTTGTAGGAGTGTGTGTCTGAGAGGGGGAGAGAGAGAGAGAGAGAAGGGTTGGCCACTGCCTTCCTAAAGCTCTGTGAAACTAGTGGGAAAATAAAACAATCATACCTGTCAAGATGCAAGTCATCACATCCAATTTTTTGTTACCACAGCAAATTCAATTCTTATTTTGTCAGTTACCACAAACTCTATCTACTTAACCATTGTCAGCACTAATGAAAAACCACTGAAGGGGCGGTACACACTGATGATGAAGTGATGTCTGGTGCTTTGATTTCTTGTTATTACTCTAAGGCAGGTCTGGTATGTAATTTTTACTGAGTCTGATTATTTGTACCATGTTTTTTTTTTCTTTTAATTGGATGATTTTTTTTAGAATTGGATTGTTACCAGGAAAACAAGGCACTTTAAAAAGCCACAGAGGAATGGAAGCTATATTCTACACTTTCAAACCCCTTTCAAGGACTTTTCAAGGACCTTTTTAACATTTAAGATCATAATTTGATAGAGTGTCATGACTGGGTCTTACATTAATATCCTGAACATGCAAATGAAACTAGAGGATGAAACTACAATTCCCCAACTTGCTTTTACAGCCAAAAGCATCATTCATATCATCTAAACTTGAAGTTAAATTGATTTCCTGACCCTGCAAGCTTACCCTTGGGATGTGGAATGATGTCTCTATCTCCATTAGTTTCATAGTTATGACTGAAAAAATGGCAGAAATCCCACATCTGGATCACCTCCAAAGTCTAATCAATTATTCCTTGGCCCAAGGCCTATCTGTCCACCAAATTTAATGGAAACCTGTTCAGAAGTTCCTAAGCTATGTAGCAGCCAGACAAACTAACCAACTAACTGACAGGGGCAAACAAATAACTTCCTTGGCAGGTAAATGTCAATCTTTAGCATTGGTGTGTGGCTACAATGATGTGGTGTGAAATGTGATACTGTAGTGTATCCAGTGGTTTTACGTTCAAATTAACCATAGGTGATATTTGGTAGTTATACTGTTTTACCTTCTCATTTCTCAAAACTACAGTGTCAAAGTGTTTGCCTTGAGTAAGTGAAGTGCATATTTGTTAAACACCCCAAAAACTCAAAGACATCATCGAAAAGCCAAATTCAGGCAAACTGGGGGATTTAGGCATGTGCATATAAGGTCAAAGACAAATGTGGACTGATATCTATGTATTGTTATTTAAATGTGAGAAAAGTTGCATATTGCAGCTGTAAAATTAATAATTAAGAAAGGAAATGCAATTAATATTTGGCTGTATGTAACATCAGGGACTGCACCCCTCCTCTACCCACCTGGCCAGCAGCCTGCTGATCATCTGCCTCTCCTCCTCGGCGTAGCCCGGCCAGTCCCTCTGCACATGCCTGTAGAAGTCGTCCCTCAGCAGGTAGCTGCTGTCTTTAGGATTCACTTTGGCCACCTGAAACGGCACGAGGTTCACTGTCAATTCTCATTACAAGTCATCCATACTTGGCTACATTTATACCAGAGCAGAGTTAACGCAGAGTTAGCTCTACTTGTAAGAGAGCTAATCGTTTCCCCCTATCTACCCTGGAATGAAGCCATAGCTGAGTTGTTCAGAGTTGATGTGATCTGTCTAAGATTGCTTGAATTAATCTCCTTCACATCCATCAGAATTAAAAACACAGTTTTGCAAGCAATTGCACACACTGATGTTGGAACAGAAAAAAAGAAGTAATTTCTAAATGGGGGATGTTTTGAGCCACAACAGTGTTTACTGCTGTGCTTTAGCCTATTTCCACTGCGTACCAGTCTTCAAAGTAGCATACTTTATGTGTTCAGTAATGGGGCTCTTTTGTTTGTAGTGTGTCTCCAATTTTGTTAGATCATGTTAAGCTATTTCTCAACATACAGAGCATACCCCAGCTTTGATCCTTCAAATCAGTCCAATGAGTATTAATTCAACTGATGAATAATTCAGAAACACCCGCATGCATAATATCACAATAATTAGCCACACTTTTCAATTATTGATGTTTTTTTTTATTTTGTACCTCCAGAAAAACAAAACTACTAAGCCATTTCCTCCAAGTCTCTGCACAACAGTATTTACAACAACACAGATTCATGCACACTCTCAGAAATTATGTGCCATTTTTACACTTGGGTGTCCAGTTAGACACAACACATCTTGTGTCACTGAGCAGGTTGGTAGCCCACCCCTGCTGGCAACACATAAACACTGTCTGCCTTTTCAGGTCAAAATGTAACAATGATATGTTGTCACTACCTGGACACACACATATGATGAAAGTAGCATATCTTTTTTTTAAGAGTGCAATATTCCTGAAAAGCAGTGTTTCTTGTACAGATGTACCAGGCTGCTGTCAGAGACTCTCTCCATGCAGGGCCCGGGGCTTTTCTTTCTCATGCTGACTACTTTAACCTCCTCTCTAATCTAGCCAGACTGCCTTTCTCTGAGGACATCCATCTTTCAGAAGCATCCTGACAAAGCCGGCCCACCCCACAGCAAACACAATCTCAGCAGAGACAATTACAGTTCTGACCTAATTACACACACACATACACACACACAAATACACACACCACCGCAAAAACCACATGTACGTGCACAGACAAACAGGCACGAGGGCTAGCAAGCAAACAAATGCGCACCCACCCACCCACACACAAACACACAGACATATGCCTGTGCAAGCACACACAAAGATCATTTAGGAAGTACTCAAAAATGTATACAGGAAAACAGCATACAGTAAACAGCCCTAAATTAGATCACCATTTCAATTAAAGCATAACCGGCCCCTGGCTTCATTCGGTACAAGATTATATGTTTGCATGCCATGCAAGCAATTTCCCCTTTTGCCCTGATATGGCAGTGCTGATCCCGGACTACTTTTCACATCCTGGGTCAAATGAGCTTAAATGTCAGATTCTCCTCCTGTCTTAAAGCCTTTGTGCCATTGTGCATGGGCGCACACACAAGCAACAAGGTGTTTAATGTTTATTCAAATGTGTACATGCATGCATAGGAAATGTGTTAATGTACAAAACCTGTGTGTTGGTGAACTCACACAACCATTTATGAAAAATATAGCACGCATATGCAGGCATGCATGCATACTTTAGAAAGCATTGGTTTCTACATACCTCCTCCAGTACGGCTCCCAGCTCGGCCTTGTCCTTGGGGCTGGCTCTCTCCCTTTCCAGCCACAGCAGAAGCTCCGGTTTCCTGTAGGGCTTGAGGGCCAGCAGGTGGATGATGCGCTCCCTCAGGGGCTTCTGGGGCAGCAAGGCCACGGTGCCGTTGCGCCGGTTGTTGGGAGAGTGTTTATGGAAGCTGCTGTCTGAGGCAGAGAGAGGAGCGGGCCTCTTCTGGAACTTGACACATTTACCTGCACACAGAAAGGAAGGGAACATGAATGTTACTGTGAAAATACAATCTGTTACAGATTACTAGACACCTGCTCTACACTGTCATCAGTAACACACTTCATTCATGACTCTCTGTGTGATTCGATCTGATTCTTTTCAATTCCTTCTGAATTACTTTGCCACCAAACTGCCAAAAATGCTAAAACACCAGCGTATGAGATAAAGGAAACAATTTGTGTACAAATCTTATAAGATAGTTAAAGGTACACTATGCAAAATTGCAGAGAATTGATTAAAGTCAATATCCTTTAGACTCAACTGCCAAAAAACATGGAATAAGCACGTAATTTATCAGTGACTCGAGCCAATGATGAAACCGTATAGATTCAGCCATCAAATTAAGTGCTTATTTCCAAGTTTTGTGTCAGTTGAGTCTAAACTTCATTTATGTTGACCCTCGCCAATTTTACATAGTGCACCTAAAACTGCAGTACAAAACTTTCTTCTCTCTCATCTGGCAGTAAATTAAAAAGCTTGCAACATTTCGGGTTGCTTTCAATTATCTTGGAAAGAAAAACAGGTTTAAAAAACATGGAAACATGGAGAGTCATGGAATTCTCAGACGAGGTAATCACCCATGTTATGATTTTAATGATTCAATTCCAGTAGAAACTGTGAAGTGTGGTTGATGTAAATCACGTCACTAAAGGTCAATTGAGCAGCAGTACGGGAATGTCGCCACAGACAACAGCTGTGCGATGTTCACAATAATACAAAATGCAGGGAGTTTTATTGGTGGAGGACAGGCATAATCATCATTGTGTGAACTGGTCTGGCAGTAGACTGACCATAACCAACACTGATTTATATGTAAAAGCTCCATACGGTAGCTTTAATTTTACAACCAAAACACATTTTCTTTCAAACACGTGTCTGAGTAATCCACAAGTAATCTACATTTCAGAGTTTTCTCTGACATTTAAAAAGACTTAGGCTTAAGCCTGCTGGAACAAATTCAGAGGCCCCGAGCAAGGAAAACTCACCACTGGAACTTACTGAAATGTGTCCCGCCAGCACAAAACATGGCGCTTTTTCTGACCTTCTACATGAAAATATGAAACAGCTCTGAGATGTGACACCAGAGTTCAAGATGAAGAAAAAAAGCCTCATTTTAAAAACGATCACCCATGCCAGTGCTGCATTCACCTGTTTAAGATTCATACATGCTGTAAGGCCTGCACTTTCTAGTCAACTGAATGACTAATGAGAAAACATTCATCAAAAGATAGATTTCAATTGCATTTTTTTCCCCGAGATTCCGTGTGCAGGCTAGTGAGAGGCTATTTGTCTTCTGATGTAAATACCCATTCATCTTTGCTGAGGTCCCTGCTCCAGACGGACGGGGCAGGATAGGATCTATGAGACCAGCGAAAGCTATCTCTCTGTGCTAATCCCATTACATGTTAAGCTGTGCTTTGAAGGTCAGAACGGGGCAGTGGTACAGGAAAAGAAGGCTTTCCCTTCCACTGCCAAAGTGTGTGCTGCCAGGAGATAATAACACTATCCATTATCATTAGCCCAGTACCTGTTGTTAAATTATCATAAAAACACACTGAATTGTGTAATAATTATGGTGTGGTATGAGAGTGCCTTATGGGTTTTGGCATGCCTGACAATATGGAGTGTGTTTTGTGCACCTCTTGAGGCAGCAAAGGGAACGTATATTTAGTGCTGATATTTAATGTTTCCCTACGGGCACGTGTTGCAAAGTCATCATCACCTCAAGACCTGATGTTGCACAATACAACCAGTCTAAAACTGGCCCAAACTGCCCGGAGCAAGAGCTTCCCTCCTTTCATTGACAGGGGGGTCTAGAGTCATGCCAAGAAACAATATTGCATAATCACGTCAAAGGTTTCAGAGGACTTTAAAAAAAAAAAGAAAAAAAAAGAAAAAAAAGAGAGAAATTAAAGATAACCGCAGCTTGCTTGCCAGGGCATGTCTCTTCATGTGATTGATGTGTGACAGTGTAGATGATCATGACATGAGAACATCATGGGTTTGAGTAAGACTGAGAGCAGCTTTTTAAGTATAATAACATCACAGGTTGTAACTGACATGTGGCTCAACTGCATTCAAGCAACTGTACTGATTGAATACAGACTTTTACAGACCTAAAAAGACATTTGTTAGAAATTGTGGTCAAAATTAAATGGTGCAGCAAAAACGCATCACCTGCAAATTTATCCAATTTAGTTTATGACAAACCTTTAGTTATCTTGCTATATTATCAAAAGTTCAGGGTATATCTGTAACAAAAGCCATTTCTGCACAAGCTTTCAGACAGTTTGTAGAAAACTTGTGGCAGCATATTAAAACAAAACAGAAAATATGCTACAAACTAGCAGCAAACCTTTGTTTTTGCACTCTGTGCTTTATAAGCTATATCACTTCTAAACACTGGATTTGAATCTAATCTCGGCCCACTACCTCCAGAGGTGGTGGTTTAAAGACAGATAAGAGAAACTTTCCCTTTGGCAAGAGCTGGCTTCAAGGCCAGATGTGAAAAAGCTGCGTTTACTCTTGAGTAAACTGGGCATAACAACAAGCTGACAGCCACAAGCCAAAGTGAGAGTGCAAAAGTAACAAATGTAAGAGACAGAGTTAGCCTTGGGCCCTTTTCACGAAGGCAAAAAATGTGGCTTGAACATCTGGTTTCACAAGGAGCTCTGTAGCAGAACAGAGATGTCTGTGCACCCAACAAGGAACAATCTGCCTCTCAATTTAAAGGTCATGATGAGAATAAACAGGCAACATTTTCTCAGAAAAATGTTGCTATTATTATTACTTTTACTGTTAACTTTATAATTCTGTTTCGCTCTTTATGTCACATTGTATCATCCCATTTGTTAATCCCTCTCCAAGCTGAATGCCCTTTTGCCCGCAAAAATGTGCCCATGTATCATCATGTGACTGCATCTTCGTTCCGGCCTCTAGAGGCAGTCTTACTTGGATGCGTGGCTCCAGGTTTTATCTCGATGGCGGAGCGGCTCCAGCTGTCCTTCTCCACCTGGGACATCCTCTCCCGGGTCATCTGGTAGGAGTCGTCCGTGGCGCACACCGTGATCTTGTCCTGGATGCTGCCTTGGCCTTCCAGCTGCTCGCGGCCCTCGCTGCAAAACAAAACAAACAACCCTATAGGAACTCGGGACTTTGTGGTGGCAAAAGTCCAGCCCCTCTATACAGTCGACACTGCCAAGATACAGGCCGGTAAGCTAGCTTAGAGCAGAAGGCAAACACGGACTCCATATAGCATAATGTGGCTTTGTGGTTGAAGCTGGCTAAGACAGGCCTACGGTTAAGTTATGTCACTGTCCAGATATAGCCCTCGAGCTCGCTAGTTCAAAGCAGGATAGATCCTGTGGAAAACCAACAGGATTAGCTTGGCTCCTGACAGGACAGTTACAAAACAAGATCCATCTTAGACAGAAGCAAAAAGTTTAACACTTGAACCTGGACTGCACTGATGCTGTAAATATATTAGCGATTCACATTTGCTCCAATACTGGATAAATAAGACCTTTCACTCCAGTTCTGATAACAATTCCGGCAATTTTTGCTAAAATATTATAAACACCTAAACAATGTCCAGTCCTCCTCTTTATCCTCTAAATATCAAAACAATCAGGAGGGAGAGAGAGCAAAATCTTTGTCTCGGTTGTCCAAGGTCGCCCCCACACCAGAGCTGCACTGAGGCACATAAGCCCAGTGTTTGTGATGTTGCTCTTGGCTCCGGCGGCTGACCAGAAACCACAACCAGCTCGAGTTCAGACCACAGCTCGGCAGCTGGCAGCGGGAGGCAGCACCAGAGCATAAACCTCTGTCTCCCTGCATGGCCACTCCACAAACAAGGCCTCACAGGTCCCGCTAATGAGAGGCTCTGCCCAGAAATATACAGGAAATTACAATTGCCTGGCCCTATGCACAACAAACAGTGAGCTCGCTGACTCTCATGATGCCTCAGGCGACGTAGCTACGCAGAGAGATGAGGAACCATGAAAGAGAACATGGTGCGGGATCGCTGACTTATGGAGACGAAACAATGCTGTCATTTGGGGTCACATGTGCCACAACAGCTGACCAGATCAAAGCCTTGTAGCTAAAAAATGTTGTGACAGAGGAGACAGGAACTGCTTCCAGTCTCTGCTGATTCAGTTGTTTTTTTAGTGTCAAGATTTCTGAAAATATTAGCCACAACTCAAATTAGTGAGTTGAGTTGGATTTGCCAAACAGCAATTTAGTTATGAGGAGGCACTGCTGGGAACTATGAAGGCACTGCTCATTTATGTCACAAAATGATTTCAAGATAGGTGGTCCTGGACCTTGGGAGGCCACTGGTGTCCCATTTAACCTAGTTTGATCAAGGATCCTGAATCAGAGCTGAGTGAAATCGGCACCTGATTTCAGTTTGAACATTTATAACTGAGGTATTCCACTGACAAAGGTTTAGGAGGGTTTGTTTCATCTTATCTGGCGAGGAGTTCCATACCTGGAAACATATTGGTGGATGCAGTCGAAGCTGGCTTGAGGTTGGTCTTTGCTGTCGCTGGACAGGTAGAAGGAGAAGACGCGCAGAGCAGACGGCGACTCGGGAGTGGGAGCCGGGATCTTAATGTACTGTGGAGGACAGACAGCAAAACATCAGTTAGCCAGGAAAACACATACATACATATACCAGCAAATGTATAGACAAGCATTTTATAAATTTGCACACAAATGGAAACAAAATAATTTATACCCAATCCATGAAATAATTTATACCCAATCCATGAAATAATTTATACCCAATCCACATATCTATGACCAGACACACACACACACACACAATTATGTAAGTGGATTGGTACTTTAATAACCCGTTTTCGCAGGCAGAAAAATGCATGTCAATTATAATTTCGTCCACTGATTCCTGATCAGTGAAGGAAATTATACTGTCACACTAGTCAACTAACCTGTGGCTAGTACAAAACTTGAAGATGATTTGTGACACCAGCTAATTAATGACTGCAGCCTCGTGCAAAAAGATCTCAAAGGCCCTGTACATACAGTATATGCAGCATGCAGGCCCCTACTGAAACACTGGCCTCATTTACAGATTTATTGAATTAAGAACATCTGTCATTTTGAAACTGACTGTTTTTTATGTCAACTTTTTTTTTTTAAACATTTCTATTGACTAAGCAGTTCAATAAGTGAGGCCTAAGCTTTAAGTTACATACGCAAAGTTACAAAAAGCTTATCATCTATCTACAAACCTTTGTATATGACTGTGAATAAGACTAAAACACTCAAAGCAAAAACCCTCTGAATTTAAGTTTTTTTTGTTCTTGATACATAACACTCTAATGTAACATAACAAAAAATTACCAAAACATAATCAAGTCTGCACTTTGCACATTTTTGCACAGATCTCTCTTTGCCCTCTTCTGGTACATTCTGTCTTGCTGCAAGCTAAAGTTTACTCGTGCACAATAAAAGCAAACTGAACTAAACATAAATTTACATGCGCATTTGGACTCCAAAATGGTTAAGGACAGTCAAATAATGCATTACAAGTTGACACATGTGAACGATATTCCCCTTTCACAATGGCCAAAATGTGCTAATTTTTTGACACCTAAACTGACAGCTGGAATATGTAAAAATCTTATCTTGGTTACTGTTGACTTTTCAGCTCTATGAAAATTGTATTTGCATGGTTATATTCACAATGGTACAGAGGAATATTTGTGATCAGAGTATGTATGTATACATTTTCTCCCAGATACAGCGTGACCTTAACCGGGACTTTAACCTAGTATCTGTGCACATATGAAGACTAGGAAGAGAATGGTTATATTGTTTTCCAGGCTGGACACCAGCCAGCGTTTCATTCCGAAGCCTTAACTTGTCAATGGCTGCCTGACTTATCTTCAGTGATATAATGCAACAGCGCATGCATCTTTTATTATCTTTCCAACTGTCAACTTATCATAGGGAAAAGCAATTATCTACTCAGCAGAATTTGAGACACAAACTCTTTGATGCCAAATGCATTGTAGCCAAGAACACAGGAGCTTCCAGAGTCATGGTTATTGCAATCAGCATAAATCAAGGAACTTTCTTCACAGCTTGCAACCCACTGCAAAAACCAGATATTGAGAAATGTAGAAGTTAGGCCTTCAAGGAATACTCAGTCATTATCTACTAACTCCATCTCGGTTGAAACTCAAAACCAAACACATGGCGAGTTAGTCCCTGTAGTTCCACCTCAGCCTTCTTTATAACTACTGAAGCTAATGGGGCCATATTTTTATAGCTCCACTGTCTCCAATATTTTCCTCACTAAAAATGCTCTGGCCACACACAGGAGATAATGAGGTAAATATTGGACGTTTGGACCCACTGTGCACAATTTAGCTACTTAACACATAAGCTGCCACGCTGTTGAAAGAACTTGACAGACATTTTATGATTTTAGGAGCTCTAAATTACCTTCAATAGTTTGGGAGAAGGCTGAGATGGGAAGACGAGACCTAGTTTGCCTTGTGTGTGATGGTCATACAAACTTCTATAGAGTTTCAACTGACATGGGAGATGAGCAGATAATGACAGCCTTCATTTTGGAGTGAACTGTTCCTTTAAGCATTGGAGCTGTCCTCCAGTCCCTCCCTTGTTTTCATAGCCTGGTGCATCTCAACTCTCCCACAGCGCCATGCATGCATATATACACACACTCACACACACATGTGCACACGCATAAACAAACTGAAACTTGTATGCACGCACATGCGCGTGTACACACTGACACACACAGGATCTGGAGTGAGTTTTGGTGTCGCTCTGCAACTTTAAATAAATCTCCCTGGGTAAACAGTGTTTTTAAGAGTCTGCTCCACTGAGGCGTCCATGAGATCCCCTGGCAGACTCACTGGAGCAGAGCAGAGCCAAGGCTGCAACCTCCAGGGCTGACAAACGCACGCATATGCACGCACGCGCGCGCACACACACACACACACACACACACACACACACACA
>OMKZ01017908.1:0-12317 GCA_900302535.1 Neoniphon sammara | reverse complement strand
GAGGTTATAAGTTTGTGTGTGTGTGTGTGTGTGTGTGTGTGTGTGTGTGGGGGTGTGTGTGTGTGTGTGTGTTTGGAGGGCAGCAGTCACTGCGATGGGCCTTGGGAACCAAACACTGGCAGAGGCTTGCAGGCGCCTGGTAAAAACATGTTCCTGGAGACCTTCTGCCGAGTTTGTCTTGTCGTCACGTCGTCCATGGAGGACTCCCCACTCTGCCATTACAGCCCATGATGATCAGGTTGCATCTTGGATTTCCATCTGAACCACCCTCTAATCTCATGACAGACGAGCGTGAACGGAACCACTTCTCAGCCCTGTAAGGTCACCCCCTCGCAGGAATTAGCACAACACATGTTTATGTCTCCCTCATTACCTAAATGTGTCTGAGGTTTTAGAGAGATATACTGAGTGACATGGGCTACCCTCCGAATCAGTTATTGAATAGACATTATGTTGGGTTTATAACTGAATCGTGGTTGTGCGATGTTTTAAAGACACAAGCGCCTCCCTGTTTTTCCAACTGATCCTGTCTGCTGGCATGGATAGATGGTATCTGTGCTCTGAGATTATCATCATGAGGATAATCAAGATAACTGGATCTAACAAAGCTGTAAAATGCTGTAACGCTAAAAGTTGCTGCTCAGAGAAGCTCCCTTGTCGGCAGGAATGCTCGCATCAGACAAGTAGGTGGAGATATACTGTAAAACTTTATTTTATTCAAAGCTTTTGAAAAATGGTCCAATACTCTTCCCTTACATCTCACAAAAGTGTAGTCTCCTTGCTTGAAAATGGAATAGAAAGACCAGAAAATATTTATAAAAGACACAAACTGTGTAAGGCAAATAAAGTATCAACCAACTGGGTGTATTTGCAAGGGATTACCAAGATGGTCTGTGATAAAGTGCTCAGCTATACACACATTGCTGTCATGCCCACAAGGGCATTAGAGAAGGACAGAATACAGAGAGAAAGAGAGAGAGAGAGAGAGAGAGAGATGGGGGGGAGGGAGAGATATCGCATGGAAGGATCTGCATCTTGCTCAATGTTTGAAACTGTCTCTGAATTATATTTCTATTCTACACAGTATAAACAATTACAAAAAGTCATTACAAGTCAAACTCTATGATCTTGAAAAAATATAAAATTATGAATAACTATTACAAAATTATGCTCCAAGGCACTAAAATACTGTTTTTATGGGAATATGAGCAAAACTTATGGATCATGGCTATAACTAATTCAAAAGTGGAACAAAGAACTGAGGTAAATTTACTGATTTAAGACAAAAACTGAGATTTTTTCTTCAGATTGCCGCTCCTTCGCTGATCTCTTGCTTTTAGAGCAACAAATCAAAGCGCTGAAGAGATGGATGTAATCAGCTTCATTCAAGTCAAAATTAGAGTCTCTAATCTAAAAGTAAACAATACAGTGGAAGTCCTGCCACCTAAAGCCTCTGTCATGCAGTGGGAGAAACTGTACCACTCCAAATATGGATATGAAGGCTAAATGGAGTAGTTGCTATAAACAAGCAATGTTGTTTGGATTGTTAACTTGGTTTATTTAGGTTGTGTGTTGCTTGTAAACACAGGGTGATTTGAGGGATAATAAAAGGAGGGGGGTGCAGTGCCTTGTTAGCACCAAAAATTTAATGCATCCCTATTGTTAAAATTTTGTGTTAACAATAGGGAGGAAAATGTAAGGGGAGACAACAATTTGTCTCCCACTGTCCCCCAAGTTAAATTTGTACAAATCCTGCAGCACTTGTAAATACTGGAGAACAACAGACAGACCTCTGGGGACACAGAGTTTTGTGGGAGCTTGAATCATACACTTAATAGGTATCTGGCGGCACTTAGTGGCAAATGTCTGCTAGTGAGGGAGTTCACCTCAGTCAGGCTTGACATTGTGTGAGAGAGTACCCTCACACGGGGGAAGGCATTCATGGCATTTATGTAACACTTCAGTTATTTCCGACCAGTGTGGCGCATAACTGCAAATACTGATCATACTTTGGTTGTCATTTGATGACAGACAACTGTGATGTAGCTTGTTTACAAACACGTGTAAACACTTAGGCCCTGCCAAAATGGCTGAGTGATGTAATGGAAACTATGAATACACTGGGATACGCCGTCTCACCAGGAGTAGAGGACAAATTGGAAAGCAGCAACTGCAGTACAATGTCAGCGTGAGTTTCCATCCACACATAATTTTGAAAACTACAAAACTGAGGTTTGGTTGTATCAGTGAGAGCGTTGTCCCATTAGTTTTGCCTTCATGAGTGATGAATTTTCCTTTGAGCTCTCTGGTCTATTATTAGTCATTAATAAGATGATTATTCTTTAGTCAGGAAATGCACCAGACGCAGGCAAAAAGGCAAGCTGTTGTTTTCAAAAAATGTGAACAGGGTGCTTGAGGTTCTTAATTTATTTAGCAGGCACTTTGCATTTTTAAAATGAATTAAATTAAGGGCTCTCCATGATTTTTCAAGTATTCAGTATGAATTTGGCTGCTTTTTTTGCCTAGATCTAGATGCTCTGGATGTGACCTAGATGTGACCAGATAAAAGGCTTTTACAAAATGATGCATGACCTGGATTTCCTCTCAGCCTCACAGTCTTCGTTCAGTTCATCAAACATTCCACTGTCAATCATCTCCCTTTGCCACGGGATGCAGACAGCCCCTGTGCTGAACTCTTTGAAGAATTTCTCATCCTTTGCATCAAGCTCGACGCCCTTGACCTCAGAGATGTCCCTGAACTCGTCTGTGTCCTTGGCGTAGACCACGTCGGACCTGGGCACCCAGGGGGGCTCCACCAGCCCCGCCTCCAGACGATGGAAATTGATACTCTGGAAAAACTTGTGGCTCCGTGGATCATCACCTCTAAAGCAAAAAAAAAAAAAGAAGATTTAATTATTTTGTCTAAATAGCTGTATAATTAACTGGAATGAAACTTTTCTTCATGGTTTCTTTTAGCACAGTGTCAGTTCACAGCACAATGCCTTTTGGTGAAAACACCAGAAAGTTATGCATCTTTTGGCCATAACAAATAGCACCAGAAATGATCACAACCCTTTCTCAATGATATATTTAGAGAAAATCATCATGACACATTACATCTCTGAAAAATTAATAAGAGAGGGCAAATTATATCAGTTACAGTGTATTAAAATAAAATGAAATTGATCTTTTTCCCTAGAAATTTGGCGCCCCCTTGTGCTGGTAGGAATTTGTTTTTTTTTCTCAGCTGCAAGATAACATTTCTGTTACCCTCAATCCTCTGAACCATCCTTTTAGAGGTTGTCACAGAATGGACCATGGTCTTGTTCTCAGAGGTGAAAGTAACAAAGTACATTTACTCAAGCGCTGTATTTAAGTACAGTTTTGAGGTACTGGTACTTTTACTTGAGCATTTCCACTTTGTGAGACTTCTTGTACTCCAATACATTTCAGATGGAAATACTGTGCTTTCTACTCCACTGTATTTATCTGCCAGTTGTAGTTATTGGTTACTTTGCAGAAAAAGGTTTTACATGCAAAATATATGATAAGCTTATAAAATTTTAAACAACCTCACTAGCTAACAGTATATGGATTAGTTAGACCAAGCAACACCTGGATCAGACCACCTACAACATGAAAATACTTATACCTTAATGCCTCAATAATCTATCACTCTTGAAGGGACCAGACAAGAACTTTTTTCATAACAAGTACTTTAGATACATAAATACATTTTACTGCCAATACTTTTACCAATATACTTTCACATGAGTAAAATTTTTGATTGTAGGATTTTTACTTTTAATTGATTATTTTGCTATTCTGGCATTGCTGCTTTTATTTAAGCAAAGGATTTGACTATTTTTTTTAACACCACTGCTTGTTTCTTAAGGGGCAAGGCAGGACCAAGGCAAATAGTGTTTTCATGGGTCCTGGGAGTGTGAGACATGGTCTCATATGGTCAAGAATCCCTGCTCTAAACTGACCTTCTGCCTCCTTCATGACACCATTTCCAGCCCCCAACCTCACGTGACAGACTAAAGTTTGAGAACCTGCATGCTTTTTACGTACTGGCACCCGAGGCGTTGCTCAATCTTCTTCTTGAGGAAGCGGCTGATGATATCCTTGGTAGGAGCATCAAAGCTTTTGTGTTCAAACTTGCATTCGTCCTCCAGGGTGCGGCGAGTCACCTCATCCTGCTGCACCTTCTCTCTGAAGTCTCTAAAAGGTAAACGGGCAGCCACCATCTCATAGATGCTGCAGCCCAGAGCCCACCAGTCCACAGACGTGCGGTAATACTCCTGCCTCAGAATTTCAGGAGCCATGTAACCGTTTGTACCAGCCTGCAGACACATGGCAGCGAGAGGGGGGAAGATGAAAAGGAAAGAGGGAAGCATCAGACAGAATGTAGATAGACACAAGCCATCCCTGCAGTTCTGGGGTATAGCTACTTTAAAATAATTCTTGTGGTTTTACAGGCTGTAGAGTGCAAACAGCAAAAGTTGTGTGGAGAAGATCATCAAAAGCTAACAAAAACATAATATAACAAAATATAGATTTAGGGTTGGATAACTTACAGTGTGATCTAAAAATGAATGGGAGTGTATGAGCGGAAGCAAGTTCACACTCTGCTATTTTTGTCCTATGTTTTATCTGCTAAGCTGTGCCTCTTTGTATCTACATCGGATAGAGAAAAAGTAAGTAGTATAGATATTGAAAGACAAAGGCACAAGAGGCAAGTATGTATGCCTATGTAGTTACTTTAAAAAATCAGTGCTGTCACCTATTTTGTTAGGCTGCCAAATTATTTAAAATGCATTTATTTGGAATTTTTGGATGAATTCCATGAAAAGTAGGAAATTCTCAAACTTTTTGCCACTAGACAGAATGATTTAGTTAAATTGTATTCATCCTCTTAAAAATCAAGTTAATTTTTATTTCTATAAGAAATATTCTAGACCAGCTTCCACATGGGAAAAAGTGAAATCAAATCGTGAAACATGAAGACAGAAGTACAGAAACATGGCACATGAGAAAATTTGTGGAAAACTAACGATATCAGGGTACAGGCAAGGGAACGAACAGCTGTTCAAGAACTGAATGCTTAATTAAGTGCTGTTGAGCGCCCTCCATCAGGCCTGGCAGCTGACAATCAAAACTGTACAGCCCAACCTGTATCCCTCTTCCTTGAGTACAGGCCTGCTGTGAAGCTTCTGGCTCATCTCCTTGAATAGACATGTCAAAGCCATATCTGGTTTTAGTAATTCAAAGATTAACTGGCTAATGCTATCAGGCTCTGGTCAATCTACCACACACTGCTCAGCCCATGTAGCATCCAACTGAGGATGAGGACAGGCACCTTTTAATGAGATTAATTTGGGTCACACTGGGTTACAATCTCTTGTGTTGTCTGGCCCAAAGTCCACATCTATTCCCAGGTAAGCTATAGGTGATGCACAGCCAAATATGACCTTCTGCAAAAGAGAAAGCAGTTGTGGCACACAAGCAAGTAAAAATGACAAAATGTGGTATTATCTGGCATTGAGGCATTTAAGGTATGATAAGGTAAGAATGAAGACCTTGGAGCATAATGACCATGGTGTTTGTCTATAGGTGCAACACCACATATATGAAATAAGACATTTGGTGAACACTTTAACTGTTAAAGCCTTGCAGTGCCTTTGCAGTGAGTATATACAAATGGAGAAAAGACCCATACTAAAGCACAAACACAAAGGTTTCACTGGCCGCTTTGCAATACAACTGTCAGTGTACAGGCTAATCTAGGAACAGGGAACCACACTAACCATCTGGCACATTGTTTTGCCTTTTGGCAACACCACAGCCAGTCCAAGGTCTGACAGCCGACATTGTCCTTGGCTGTCCAACAGCACGTTCTCAGGCTTCATGTCCCGGTACACGATGTCCATGGAGTGCAAGTGGAGGATGCCAGTGGTGATCTGGGCAGTGTAGTAAATAACCCGCTCCATACACATACCCCTCTCCCCAAGCTCATAGATATGGAACCTGAGGTCTCCGCCATTCATAAGGCTCATGACCAGGCACAGGTGGGTCTTGTTCTCACAGGCATAAACCAGGTTTACGATGAAGAGGCTGTTAACCTTCTCGAGGATCTGCTTCTCTAGAAGGGCCAACCTTTCACCACCTTTCTTCTTCAAGCGTGTCTTATCCAGCTTCTTGCAGGCATACATCTGGCCTGTGTGCTTCACCTGCACTGCACAGACCTGAAAGCATGACAATTAAGGTGTCTTTAGACTCCATGATCATTTGGATTTTCAGCATTTATTATTTGTTGTTACTATTCCATCCTAGATTATGTTTCTAGCTGTTTCTTACATAGTGATATGAGATATACATTTTAGTTAATTAAATGTTTTACTTTAAGTCAAATGCTGGGATGTCTGGCACTTACCTCACCAAAGCCACCTTTTCCCAATGTCCTGAACTCATAAAAGTATTTGTCAGTGATCTTCTGGTTCTCGTATTCCTTCCACTGCAAGAACTTATCAAAGAAATGACTTTTCTGGTACTCCGAGAAAGGCTTCCCTTTCAGGAAGTCCCTGGTGGCTTTTCTTACCTTGCCCATCATCACCTCCTCAAAGTCCTTGTCTGATACAGCCTTGCATCTTTCAGCGGCCTCCCCGTTAAGGTAGGAGAGAAAGCTCACGCAGTCAGGTTTACAGAACTTTGTAATGATGCTCTGTTTGGCTCTGTCCCTGGCTTCAGCTTCAGCCAAGTCCCAGTCATTCAGTTCCTCGAGGAACTCGGCAGCTGCTGCATACTGTGGGCTAGAGGCTAGGAGAAACTGCCAGAACAACTTCCTCCCAATTGGCTGCAGCTCACAGAGCGACTCATACTCTTTCCCTACGGCTGCCCTGAGAGCGGATGTCCTCTCTAGTTTGGGCAGTGACAGACGTCTTTGTTTCCGTAGCTCTCTGTGATCTAACTGCTGAGCCTTCAGGTAGGCAGTGTTGGCCACCAGGTTGTCTAGTCCCGCCATGTCACCCATATTGGATATATTATGAGCCGTCCATATACGCTGTGGTGTATGTGCAAGGAGCTGGGCCTGAGAAGCTGAAACGTCCACGTCCACTCCTACAGGTCCCAGACACAACTGAGCGCCTCAATCACCTGAGCCACTACCTGAACATT
Organism: Neoniphon sammara; assembly: GCA_900302535.1. NCBI lineage: Eukaryota > Metazoa > Chordata > Actinopteri > Holocentriformes > Holocentridae > Neoniphon > Neoniphon sammara. Next base: position 5,141 of record OMKZ01017908.1, on the reverse strand, counting down.
TTCCACCTCTCGCGTCATGCTTCTTTGGGAATTAAAAGTGTCATTCTGTACTTGTCTACAGGGATTTGTTCTTAGGTAAGTGTCTTTGTGCTCTTATACGAAGCCAGTACTCAGGGAAAGCAACTTAGGTGGTTTGAACTTAAGAGGCTTTAGGGTTGTCTATTTTTAGAGGATGCAGAGTTCCTGTGTGCTGTTATTGGGCTGCCAACATGACACAATAAGGTGGCAAATGCTGGTCTTATCATATTATGGTTGATTACAGCTTGATGTGACTGTAAGAGATTAAGAAGCAATTGTGAAGACAATGTCTAGTGTAAGAGATCAGTCAACACACAGCACACTGTAGGTCACTCACTGTGTACTATGGAGGAAAGGCATGAGGGCTTCACTAATTTAACATTAACTGAACTAGGTACATTGAGTACTGATAGCTCCAGGGAAAATTGTGGCATGCCCAGCACTTCATTTATTGTTTCAATTAAGTAAACCTACACTATTTTGATCTTTACTGTCCTCAACATCACCATTTACAATAAATCTCTGACGTTAACTGCCTTGGAAGGTATATTAACATTCCTTCTGAAAAATGGTCAAAAAATAAAGCAGAATATCATTGTCACATTTAGATATACGTTTTACACGACTTGTCAAACCGGGGGAAACACCACAAAAAAATAAGTGACGTCACTTCAGGTTTTTGACACTGCCATTATAGGTGGCTGAACCATAGGTGTATTGGTTCCAGCAACTGCAAATGTTGAAAGCAGAGTGAAATATCCCTTTATGTGCCTGTCTCAAGGGCAATTCTCTGGCAGATGTTGAAGGCAGGTACTGGGAGTGCTTAACCCCTATTACTGACTGAATCACCTCGACCTGTAAGTGTCAGGTCAAGGTGAGACTCAGTTAATAAGGGGAAAGTTGAACTTTCTACATGTGAATGCAGTAATTCCATGAAAGCATTCTTGTCAAGTGGCTGCATTATGCATGTAGTGTGAAGAAAAGTATTCACCTCATTTGATTTTTCTGCATTTTAGCACACTTGTTATATTGACTTCGTTCAGACTTTTGATGTAGGTATTCAAATATTCGGTATTTCAGTATGAGAACATAATTTGCCCTGCCAGTTAAATAAGCCCAATTAGAGATGATTGGGACCACTTTGTAGAATAATCTGATTAAAAGAAAGACCCATTTTGGGTCAACCCTGCCAAATATAAATATGAAATTTCACAAATTTCACCCCTTACTGTCAGACTGACTTTGTCAGCACACAGAGATTCTTCTTATACCAGGTCCTACCAATAAATATTCACATTTTGGAATGCAGGGAACAACGTGCTTCAGAATTATGAAGCACAATGTGAAATAGCTGTCAGTTATGGGTTAGAATTTCATCTCTCAAACACCCTCTACAAATTTTTTACATCCCACTGAAATATATAGGTAAATTAAATATGAAAAATATAAAGTCAAACCATAGAGGCACAAGCATTTTTACATGTACACACAGCAGCCAGCTTGCTGTATTTCAAGATTTCTTGAAGTCGTGGGAGGCTAGAAGTGTTGGTATAGTGGTTACTATAGCTTCCCTCCCAGTAGTTCACATGATTTGACTCCTGGCCAAAGCATACACTCTGGGCAGCAGGGTGACCTGCTGCTTTACGAGCAACCATCCTTCAAATGGACATCTCACGGCCAAGAACTGTTTTGCCAATCATGAGCTGTGTCAGTTCCAGGGGTGCTGGCCTCATCCTGTGACCTATTAGTGGTCGGCAAGCAAAAGGAGAATTGCTCTGTCAGCATTAATGAGCTACAACTTAAATGACTTGGATTGATTCACAAATCTGCGTATTATATGGTGTAAGGTATCCAACTTGAGCAAATGAGCAGAGATCAGGCATATGTGTATGAGAGAGTGTGAGTTTTAAGTTTAGTGGATAGTGGATTAAAGGGAGAAAACTGAGTGTTTCTTAAGCTGTTTAGTAAAATCACTGAAAAGCAGGACATTTTTTTAGAGAATGGCCCTGGGGTAACATAACCTCTGACACCCTCAATTCTGTTCATGTCAAGCCAATGTGCACCATATTTCACACCCACACCTTATTTTCCTTAATCTAAATAGAAATATTTGTTTTAGAGCAGTAAAGAATGTGATTTGCCAAAATGTCAAAATTTGTTTATAGGAATTCCGACCTGATTAAAAAAAAAGTAGTGGATAAACACAATGTACATATATTTACTTCTATACACAATCCTTTATTCTTAAAAAGACAGACATATATTCAAGATGTGTTGAACACAACAAACAACAATGTAAAGCTAAGATAGAATCACTGCAACAAGCGTCCTTCTGTGCATGACTCTCCATCCATCCAGGTCAGATCAGCCAATCGTGACCATCAAGTGAGCATCACTTGAATTTTGTCCATCGTCCTCCCTGGACACCATGGCTATGTCAGCATGCACTCGTACATAGGAGGAGAGCTGTAGATGTCGATGGCTCTGCACAGGGGATTGCAGTGATCATTGTTAAGTCTGCCACCACTCTCAGGTGCATTCAGGCAGTGGGAGGGAGAATCAAACAGCTCGGATGTGGAGCTTATTTGCCAATTCTCTGAACAACCCAGTCCTGCTGGCACAGGGGACAACGATTGTTCTGTTTCACCCAAAGGGACATGCAGCAGTTATGGAAGGAGTGGTTGCACTCTCCCCATACCACTGTATGAGATCAAAAAGAGAGAGAGAGAGAAAGAGAGAGAATAAATAAGACATTGGCAGGGAGCATATGGCACGTTACTTATTAACACTTAATAATAACAATTAATCAGCAGTAAGTAGTAACTGAGTAATACTGACATTGAGTCCCCCAAGACAGCCCTGACAAAGTGTTCTTACAGCTGATCCCATCTCAACCAAAGACTTTTAGGAATAGGGTGGGTGTCACGGTATGTGCACCAAATGCACCAAATGGAGTTTTGTGTAGTTTATGGATCAGAAATAGGTGAATTAATTAGAAACCAGGAGTGCAGGCAGTGTAGTACTTGAATATAGCTGCCTGCACAAGTTTTGATGTAAATATCTCACTGTCTCACTTATAAGTTCTGCTACAAGCATTTACCCCCGCAATATAACCTGCTAGCCACTTGTACAACTGCAAATCTACTCATGTGGAGAGTCATCTCTGTACATTTTGCACACCCTGCATATTAACAATTAAATTGTCGATTTGTAGACTGCAAACACTGGCTTTCCTGTGCGTGTATAAGGACAGACGCTGTATTTATCCACTGTATTATTCCCGTTGTGCCCTTTTGTTGTACTTCGCTGTATTAGCTACCTCCTGTACTCTGTACTGCATTCTGATCCACGTTTCATCTCATCTCAGTTAATCTGTTAAGTAGGCTTCTTCCTCATACAATGTTCTGTAACGTTAGATCTACTTTATTTAATAGCATAATGCGCTTTCTAGCATTCAAACAGCACTATGACACCACTGTAGCTACCCATATGAAAGCCAGAGAAATCCAATTGACACAAATTAGGAGCGCAAGTTCACAAATTAAAAATCCCTCTTGGACCTCACTTAGCCAGCCAGCTTTGCCAGTCACCGTGACAGCACCGAAAAAATCCTTAGCTAGCTGGGTTGCTAACTAGCAAGTTTAATCAGCTGACTAGCATGCTAGCTGGACGTTCATATGTATTTTATCACTGACAGGGCCTTACCGACACAGTCCTCTTGTTTATTCTCAGCCTGGCATCGGAGGCAAGCATCTGCAAGTCAATGAAAACATGCTACAATGTCATTATGTCCAGACTTCAATTTTGCATGTCAATGTTAGCTACGTTAGCTCCATTAGCCGTTAGCCAAGCTAGCTTGCTAATGTCATCAGTTGCTGGGACTCACCCATCACTTGCACTCTACAAATGGCACAAGTATCGCATTCAACATCCCAACTCCACATAGCTACGGCATTCCACTTCTTGAGAGAAAACATCTTGTCACCGCCCGATTTAGACCCTGAGGAAGTGCTGTGAGAGAGAACTAACCCCGGCTCGTCACCCTCATCCATCTCTGCTACACAGACAGTGAGGTAGCCAGACCTGCTAAACAAAATGGACGATGCTAGCACAAATGCTAGATACGTGATTTACCAAGCCTCAGTGGTTGGATCGACTGAGGCACAAGAGGGCGCTGTTTTCCAGGATATGAGCTTTATTGGCATGAAAAGTAAAGACTTAATAGTGTTGCCAAAGCAGAACAGTATGACAAAAGTAAAAACAGTATTATTAAACTGTGAATATGAGATAATAACATTAATAAAATAATAACAATAAAGATGAGACCCCCCCTTTCAGTTTGCCCTGTCACAGAGTGGCCACTTGTCCAGAGTGATTCCTGGCCTTCCACCCGTAGCATGCTTGGATAGGCTTCAGACGGCTATAACCTTGAATAAGTGTGTAAAGATGGATGTATGAATGAATGAATGAGTGATAAAATGCAATGTATGTCCTGCTTACTAAGACTTCATAGATAAACCACTTGAACCAAGCATTGACAGTTGATCCTGTGCATATCATACAGATGAACATGTCAGACTACAGGCAGTGATAGAGTGCTCACTTCAGCTGATAAGAGAGCCACAGTCTGAGGTTTAACAGACCTTCTGCTCCATACTCCAGTCTTATCAAGGACATTTTTCTGACCTGTAGGGATAGTCTTGGTGTTCTCAGAAAAACAAAAAGGTCAGGCACCCCAGTGGCTCGCCAGGTAGAGCATGTACCACTCACCATCAAGGCTGAGTCCTTATCACAGCAGCCTGGGTTCGATTCTGGCTGGGGCCCTTTGCTGCATGTCATCCCTTCTCTCTCTGCCATGCCTTCCCTGTTTATCTCCACTGTACCTATATAATAAAAAAAGTAGAAATGATGGAAACTCTTGCATGTGAAAAGATGCTGGGAAGATTAAACTGCAAAAATGATAAAGCTAAAAAACATTGGGACAGCTTTAGTGGGCATATGTCCAGAGAGAGCAACTTAACCTTGACAAGGATCTGATGGTTTAGGACAGTAAACCTGTAAATGTTGTTTTGTACTTATATCTACCACATTATTGTGACCAATTAACTGCATTTCCTATATCA
>OMKZ01017906.1:0-31270 GCA_900302535.1 Neoniphon sammara | reverse complement strand
CCACTGGGCATGGAATTTCTGGAAAGTCATGGAATTTTGAAAAGTCTGTTCCAGACAGGGAAAGTCAGGGGATTTGATAAATTCTTGGAATAAATCATGGGAAGAAATGAATGAATTGCCAAATATGTTCATTTAATTTTTTTTTTTTTTTAATTGAGGCCGGGGACAAAAGTTAGGTTCATATAGTTACCAATTTCAACGCTGACATCAAATCTATAAAATTCATTTTTTTCAACAGAGCGGAGCTTGAGCAGGTGATTTTACAGACTAAGCAGGTGTCCTGCTCCTGTACAGCTTTGGTTCAGCGTTTTTTACCTCCATGAATCATGACTCACCTCCACCCTAAATTTATAGTCCTTGTATAAGGACAGGAAATAGTCTGAACCCTGTAATCCAGCACTTACTTTATCTCCTTAAACAACTTCCTGCTCTTTAAGTCAGAAGGCAGGTGGGGAATCAGGAGCCCATCATGGCGGTGCGCTCATATCGAGAGCATTAAGAGGTTGAATTAGATCATTAATTTATGAGTGTTGTCAAACTTATGAAAGCTATTCTGGTAAAATGAAATCGCTGAATAAGCTCTCACAGACATCTCCCATTTACAGGACAGACGTGGGTTTTCGTTTACAGGCTACTTAATTTTCTCTCTGGCAGTCCATCATCAGATTTGCCATCTCATTGTTGACAGAATGCAGTTTAGCAAAAAAACAAACAAACAAACAAAAAAGTGCATCAAAACCTGATCTTTTGATCTTAGGTGGTGTTCACACGGGACATTTGGCATCCATCAAATTCACAGACGGGTATACAGTGAAACCACAAAAGTTTATTTATATGGTATACTTTTTTTTGACATTTTGGTAAATATCATCTGCCAATTTGTGCTCTCAGGCAAGTTTGTTGTTGTTGTTTTTTACCTACTTGTATTTGTTTTTGTAATTATTATTATATTATTTTTACCTGCTTTACCTATTCCTGTTTGTCTTTTCTTTGAATAAATAAATCTAAAATCTAATAAATCTAAATACACAGGATATTTTTTACAGGATATGTTTTTTTGCCACATCATAAAGGCTCATGTGCCTCTTTCTGTCTCCGTCTCCTCCTCAGGTCCTACCTGGACATGGTGAAGGTGTTTGTGTTCAGCTATTTCTTCTGGATGGTGCTTTGCCTCATCTTCATCACTGGGACGACGCGGATCAGCATCTTCTGCCTGGGCTACCTGGTGGCCTGTTTCTACTTCATGCTGTTTGGAGGCAGCGTGCTGATGCAGCCTGTCAGGTACATCCTGAGACTCTGGGACTGGCTGATTGGATACACCTGCTTCGTCATCGCCATGAAGAACCTGCTGTCTGTGAGTTGCAACACGATGAAGAACACGAGCAGATTCTGCACAGCCTCATGGGGACGCGCTGCCTCTGAGAGATGTGCTTTTTTTATTGTACCTGCATGAATCTCTATAAAGTTCTGGGCAAGATACACAAACATGATTAACTTTAGTGTGTTTGGGTTTGATCTTTTGCTCCTGTTGTTTCAAGGCTAAAGGAGCAATGCATTTTTTAACCAGTCACAGGGAAACACAGTTTTTAGGACAACATTATTATTATTATTAATGATTATATATATTATACTTTAGCTGATAACGCGCTGTGGCAATCTGAGACTGTTCCCAAGTGCAGTTGCTTTACAGTAAAACATAATAGAAAATTAACGAGAGAAAAAAAGACAACAAGATTGATCAAATTTCACCATAGGAATGACCTTCTACACTTCTTTTGGCTTAAAACTCTTGGAACTCAACAGTAGGAACAAACTTCAAAGAAATACATAAATAACTAATAACTAAAGAGAGTAGCAGCCTAATAATATGATACAAAATTAATACAAAGCAAAAATTGACACTACTATATTGTGTGTTAATCCTGTTATTTCTATTCATTCCAATGTCCTAGCTTCACTGTGTGTACCAGTTCATCATTGTTCTTTTACATAATGTTTTACAAGTGTCATCAAGCACTCATTGGTGCTTTACTCTTCTGCGCTCTCTCCTTTTATTTTTCCTTGTGACCGGTCAGCTCGGTTCATGTGCCTATCTGGACAGCCTTCTGAAGAACGGCTGCTGGCTCATCCAAACCTTCAGCATGTTCTGCACCATCAAAGGCTACGACGTCCGTAAGTCTCAATATGACAACGATAAATAACACCTGAAATCCTGCTGCTCCTATGTGTTTGTATAAGAGAAAGAGAAATTTGATGTACATACACTCATGGCCACATAAGTGTATGCATATTATTTAGAGTGCATGCCTTTGTATTTAATTGTACGTGCACTTTTCTGTGTGTGTGTGAGTATATATATGTAGATAAGTGTGTGTCTGTACGCTAATGTATAGATATTTCTGTTTATTCCTCTCTGGTGTGCTTTTAGCGGATCCTGACGATGAGTGTGAGCTGCCGGAGGGTGAGGCCGGCATCGTCTGGGATGCCATCTGTTTCACCGTCCTGCTGGCACAGAGGAGAGTTTTCCTCAGCTACTACTTCCTCTACGTGGTGTCAGAGCTCAAGGCCTCGAAGATACTGGCCTCCAGGTCCGTAGTCCACAGCTTCCTGACACACCTTTGAAACACAGCTGTACCTCATGTTAGTGTGATGTGTTACGAAGTAGACTTAGTAAACTTTATTCGTAACTAACTCTAACCCCTAAATTACAACTTCTTCTCCAAACACCAGACAAGGAGGACAATAAACACAATCAAAACAAAAATCAGTGGTGATAAAAAATGAACACACAATGCATTGATAATAAAAGAGAAGAATATGAAAACAACCAATCGAGATACAAAAAAAGCAAGCTTTGTTTAAATATATTGTCACTGTTGGAGATTTTTTCCCCACTAACTAGCCAGCTAGTTGAAGAGTTGCAGGTTTGTTACTGACTCTGCTCAGTACAAACCTCGTAAAAAGACAAGCAGCCACAGACCAATACTGTGAAACAACCCAGCAGGCTGATGCTTGATTTCTGACCTTGTAAAATAAATCCATAAATCCATGATTTACAGTGCATCTGAATTTATTTTTCTTTTGTTCTATCTCTCAACATTTTGCAGCTGCATTTTTATAACACTTGGTTGTAGGCTGGTGTCCCTGTTGACTACACCACCTTCCTCCCCTGTTAATTGACTGAACTAAACTAAACATAACAGGAAAATAAATGGACACTAAATGAAAACTGAAATGGTATTTTTTCCTTATCTTTCAAAGGGGCGCTGAGCTGTTTGAGGCCAAAGTGAAGAAGCAGGTTGCAGCCAGATTGGAGATGGAGCAGAAATCAGTGGAGACGCTGAAAAAACAGTGAGATGCACAACAGTCTAACTTCAGTCTATTTGTATAATAACGTTAAATCCCCTCTCCCTTCCCCATCTTTCCTGTTCCTTTATGTGTATTTGCCTGAAAATATAAAAAAGTCAGTAAGCAGTCATGTTACTTATCTTCTCTTTTCCATTTTCTCTTCCTATAGGATGGAGAAGATCAAATCCAAACAGAAGAGTCGACCTGGATCAGGAGACAAAGCAGAAGCTGCTGCTGATCAGGAGCTACAGGGTACAAAAAAAAAACAGTCTGTTTCTGCTGTACATAGGTCAAACAAACAAAGAATATGAGGGAATTAACCATTTTCTGTTCAGATTTCTCACTGAATTAAAGATTATACTGTATATATTTTAAGAAATGGACTGATGGAGCAATCAATGAATGAATAACCATGTTTTGCAGATGATGAGAAGGCAAAGAGAGATGCGGGAAAATGGTGGAAACCCTGGGTCTCTCAGCCTGGGGGTGAGTAACGATGCTGCAAAACATGAACAAATCATGAACAAATCTGTCATTGTTTTTTCCTTTTTTATTCTTACAAGTGAAAGAGAAATGAAAAAAAGAAAAAAGAGAAATTGCCAAATAAAGCAGTGTAATAAAATAATATCTTGAACTATTTTATTTTATTTTATTTTGAAATATTTTTCATTTTCACTGAGCATGTATGATCTCTTTTAACAGTGCCTTACTTCACATTTGAAGTAAGGCACTGTTAAAAGAGATCAAAGTTAAATACATTCATATATAGAAGCTGCCCGGTATAACCACAGTCTCGTTGGAGCAGTTGGGGATTGAGTGCCTTGCTCAAGGGAATCCCAATAGTGGATGTGTAGTGATTGAATTATGACAGTGCTGTGTATCGTGTAGTGGAGAACAACTGTGGCTACCACCTGTTTGAGAGTGACAGTGAGGAGGAAGAGGAGGAAGTTCAGGAGAAGAAAGAGGAGGAGGCACCACCAAAGAAGAAATCTGCTTTTCAGGTAAGAGCCGTGAAACCAGCAGAAATAAGAAGAGAGAGAAATGAAGTGGTATGGAATTCCTCACTGATCAGTGTTATTGTCATTTTATTGCCTTGGCATGCTTCCACAAAAACACCTAAGACTTTTTTTCCTCAGTAATAGATTTAATTCATCTGGATCAACAGGTTATGCAATACCAATTGGTAGTATTACCATGGGATGAAACACTTTCCATAAACTGTTGTTGAAATCTTTAATGAGACAAGAGGAATGTGGGCTGGGTAGCTGAGTGCTGCTAATTAGCATGCTAGTGTAGCTTGCCTATACAGAGCTTTACACTTTTTTCTATTATACAAAAAGTTTTGAAAAAGTTTCCAAAGTACATGGGTTGTTAACACTTTAAACAATGTGATCCAAATTTAAATTAAGACACGTTCATCTCCACAATTAGAGCTTTCCCCTTTCCACATGTTCATCTAATGTCTCAGTAATGTAACTTTATTGCTCAAGTTGTGTAAATGTGTCTTTGGTTTTGCAGTTGGCCTATGAAGCCTGGGTCACCAGCTCTAAGTCGGCCCTGAGGGACCTGAAGAAGGAGAAGAAAAAGATCAAGAAAGAGGAGACGAGGAGAGCGAAGAAAGAGCTGCAGAGACAACAGGGTGAGAATCTGACTTTTTAATCTGTTTAATCCACTTGTTCATATCAGTTGTTCTGAATAACTGAATTTTTAGTTAGGTTTGTCACTGAATTCCAGTTTCAGAGTGGCTAGTATAATCTGCTGTGCCTTTAAAGTGCTCCAGAAATGAATTGCATTTATGCAGTTATTCACACCACAATGCATCATATAAATCTCACCTAACAGGCCAAATACAGTTAATGCATGTTCAAAAAAAAGTGATAACAGCAACACTGTCCATTTTCCAGGCATTGAGAGAGCAGATTCCAGTGAGGATGAGTTGGAAGAAAGCTGTGTGGAGGACGAGAAGGTGGAAGAGAAAGGTAATCGCATTATATAAAAACTAAGAACTCTGATAGTAACATACCAACCCTTGACTCACTAACTTACATTTCCTTCCCTGACAGAAAACATTTTCCAGCGATGCATCAACACCCTGAAGTTCAGCTGGGTGTTGATCCAGTCCCTCCTCGACGATCTCACTCAGGGTCTGAACTCGTTCTGCAAGGACAACCTGGACATTTCCAAGGTGCTGCGCTTTGAGAGAGCCTTACTCAGCCAGCAGCAGAAGAAGGTGGGTGACGTTATAACAACAAATACATCAAATGGCTGGTTTTGCGCTTAAGGCAAGGTCAAAGAAAATCCTTTCATACATTCATACGATACAAGAAAGACTTTCCATATGTTGAATATGGAGACAAATACCAACGCATTTTGGATCATGAGTTGTATTTATGTTGTCAGTAATATATTCTCAGGAACTAATATGTGCAAAATGTGCAAAGTTGTGTATCAGTTGTGTATCAGTATCAAATCCAGTGGATAAAACCAAAGTGTGTTTTCTTGTTTCATTCTGATGAATAACTAAATACTTGGTAATTTGTAAAAATGTCATTTTTTAATTAACAGTTTGCAAACAACTATTTATTTGGCAAAAATATTAGATTTTTTTTATTTATTTATTTATTTTTTTACCATATATATTTGTTAAGAAACAGCAGGTCATGTTTGGTGCCTGTGTTTTGCATGCAGGGAATATGTCACTTTGAGGAAATGGTTGTTACAGTTATTTAGACTATTCTGTGCTTCACATAAAAATGGTTAAATGAACTATTTATAAAAGGAAAATATCAAAACTGACCTCTCTCTGCAGGGTCGAGAGGTGAGCCAGGACAGCGTGAAGCAGTTTTACGAGAACTGGATGTCCCGTCAGAACACCTTGTCGTCTCAGGACGGGCTGGATGACGCCCTGCCTACTCTGTCCTCGCCCCCCGCTGTGCCCTCATCACATCACGCCTACATCAAGCTGAAGAACCAGGCCTCCAAGGTTTCCTGGGGCAGCAGCGTTTCCAGGTACAGTCTGAGATAATTGTACAGCATCACCATGTCATACTGAAACTCAAAGTGCATGCTTTATCAATAATTTTGCCATTATCCATTTTATCCATCCATCTTCATCCCTATAAATAACACTAACACAGCATATACATAGAGTACCTATCTCTTTGTTTCTGTCTTCTCATGCTCCCTGCTCACCTCTCCCTCCTCTCTCCCAGCTGTATGACAGATGAGACGATGCTGGGCTCGAGGCAGCCGACCCAGGAGGAGCTGGACGAGCCTCTTGCCGTGTCGCCTGCTGCTGACCAGCTCAGACGGAAGCTCCTGAAGACGGCCAACATCGACCTGACCTCCTTTGACGGCGATGAACCCCCACTGAGGTGATGAGGAGTTCCTGGTTACGTTCCTCCAAAATCTTCTCTGCACATATAAGATCTTTTGAAAAGTGCATTGCAGACTTTGTCCAAACAGGCTGACTATTCAAAATAGCTGCTGCCGTTGCTGCAAGACATTGGCATCATTGTCACTGTAGCAGAGGATTTTTCATCCTAGAGATTCAAGTCAGATCAGAAAATGCTTCATTCATAAAAACACTTGCGGCACACTTTGTTTTGTAGATTAGTCAAAAAGCTGCAGCATTCAGTTTATGCTAGCATTTGATGAAGGCAACTGCTTCTGGATTCTGTTTTAAAGGATTTTTGAACCACAGCTTGATCTGCATAAATTTCTCAGTAAAAAAGACAACAACGCCGCATTCTTAGCTCAAATAATTATGCACAAAAAATGTGGAAATTGCACTCACAGTGTAATCTCAGTGAAGGTAAATCTGGACCCTGATGCAGTTTCCTGCATTATTTGACTTGCTCCTGCACATTCTTTAGTAATTTCACATTGAATTTCAGTGATAGTGATATAAATTGTTATATGTCCAATCAATATTGCAATTTACCCCCGTACATAAATTGAGTAAAATGAGTCAGTGCTTCAACTTGATATGTCTGATTATATTCTTTGCTCAAAAGCCTTGAAGATGTCGCACCTCAGAAGGAAGAACATGAAACAGAGGATGCTGATGAGGAGGAAACAGAGGATGAGAAGAAACCAGAGCAGCAACAAGAAGAGAAAGACGAGAAAGTGAAGGAGGAAGAGGAGGAGGAGCAGGAGGAGCATCATGAGATGGAGGTGCAAGAGGAGCAGGGAAAGGAGTCACAGGAGAGAGAAGAAGACGAACACCCTGATCACACAGCGTCTATCTCTCTGGGTTTCAGGGAGAGTGACGGAGACAAAAGCCTCGATCTCCCAGAATCCCCCAGGCCTCTGAGTCAGGCAACCAGGAACCTCACCGCCAGCGAGCTGCTGCTCAACAAGTCAGTAATCACGAGAAATGCAGCATTTAGCAGAACCTTAAACCCTTGCCTTTTTTGGATCTAACCAATTTAACACCATCTCTTTCTCTGTCTTTCTTCCTTTATTTCCCTCTCTCCTCGACTTCTTTCCTTCCTTCCCGCAGCATGTTTCACAGCGATGAGATCTCCGAGTCCGACAAGTTCTACCAGACGCTGCCGAGGCTGCTGAAGCTGCTCTTCGCCCTCTACAACACCATGGTGTCCAAGTCGGAGATGCTGTGTTACTTTGTCATCATTCTCAACCACATCGTGTCCGCTTCCTTCCTATCCCTCATCCTGCCCATCCTCATCTTCCTCTGGGCCATGCTGTCGGTGCCCAGGCCCACAAAACGCTTCTGGATGACAGCGATAATATACACAGAAGTATGTTATTAGTATGGCATCCCATTTTTGGGGTTCCCACACATTTTCACAGACAAAATTTCAAATCTTTTCCATGACTTTTCAAGGAGCCATGATAAAATTTCAATGACCATTCACAACCTATAAGTGCATGAGCAGAAGTGAAATTGAGGTTATTTCATTGGATAAATTGTAAAGCATGAACTTGAAACTTAAAAATATTCAGTATTTCAGATAAAAAAAAGGAAAAAATAAGACAAAATCCAAAAAAAATCAATATATATTTTTTATTGATCTGTAAGACTCACTCATTTCAAATGATGGATAACATCATTTTGGACCCAAACTCTTCACCTGTCTCTCATCTGTTTGCAGCTGACAGTTGTGGTGAAGTACTTCTTCCAGTTTGGTTTCTTCCCCTGGACGACCTCAACGTACCGCGGCATCAACGCCGAGCAGCCTTTCGCTCTGCCCAACATCATCGGGGTGGAGAAGAAAGACGGCTACGTTCTCTTCGACCTCATTCAGCTGCTGGCTCTGTTCTTCCACCGCTCCATTCTCAAGGTAATGTGGCCGCTGCAGAATTCCTATTTTGAAATTTATTATCTGGTTAAAATATACCAACATATAAAGTATATTCTGTACCCATTTTATGATAAATATGGAGCATGCATATCCTCAAAATGGTGCTGGGAAAGATCCAGATCCACATCAAATCACTATTAAATTCTTGTTTTCTATGGACATTTAAAATCAGATTCTGTTTGACAAATACTATCGGATGTGTCCTCTGCAGTGCCACGGCCTGTGGGACAACAAGGAGGTCGAGATGCCCGATTTCTTCAAGAAGATGAAGAAGAAAGTGGACAAGAAGAAGATGACGGCAGGAGACAAGCAGGCAGCTGAGGAGGGAGGTCGACGCCGGCTGAAGTTCCTCCCCCTGCAGACCTCCACCACCTCCATGTTCTGCAGGAGAAAGAGAGGCAACTCTGGAGAATCTGATGGTGAATATTCAGGAAAAAAATACCCCTAATTCAAGGACATGTAGGTGTTTGGATCCAAGTCCAACCCTATGGTTTGTGTGAATCCATTGCTAGGACAGATCAGTAAAACCACTCAAAGGAAAAAAAAACATCCACCCTAAAACACTTAAATACAGTTAAAAGAATAGAGGAACTGGTGGAGTTTTGTGCATTTATAGGCCCATTTTTTGTTTGGTTATGTGTTTTTTTTCCTGTGGAGAACTGGTCAAACACAGAAGACATCACAGTATAGCTACAGCTGAGTTTGAAAGAACTTTGCAGAGTTTGTGGAAAGTTGATCAGCTATGTAAAACATCAACTGCAAATGACACTGACCAATCATACAGGGAGGAATCCATTGGAGAAAAGGCAGAGATGCCAATTTCTGCACAGCCTCAATAGACCAGAATCCAATGCAATCATTAGCCATGCTGAGTTTTGAGGAAGAGATAAGACTCACTCTCTTGCTCATAATATGTTTTTTAACTGCTCTATCTACATATAACCCACAGTTGAATCCAACGAGTTCACACTCATTCTGTGGGGTTTGTTGAAAGGCATTCTGGGAAATGTAGGAGATCAGAAACTGAAGAAGAAGTAAAGGAGGCCAGTTGAAGAAAGGGAAAATTATAACACTTCATCTCAAAATAACACCTTAAATGCACTGAATATTGCAGTTTGATGATATGTGACACAGGAACAGGATCTGAGGGTGGAGTTTTACCTTAAATATTCTCTACAGTAATTCAGTTATTTCTTCTACCTATACTCATGTCCCTCCTCACCCTTATACAGTTCAACAAATATTGATTTGTGTGTCTACCTTAAGATGCAGCTAAAAGGAAGAGATGCCACTTTGCTGTATAACAATAATTCTGCCTGATAATACTGACATTTTTCCATATTATGTTTCATTTTTTTTTTTTTTACTGGAGAGCTGAAGCCCAAGAAGCCGCCCAGCAAGAAGAAGAGACGCCACCAGCACAAGGCTCCGCTGACCAGGAAGCAGAGGATCAGACAGCAGATCAGAGAGAGGATGCTGCAGGCAAAAGCTGCTGTCATAGAAGTGTGCGTGGCTTCACTTTTTATAATATTTATATTCGATTGTAATATTTATTTTCGTGTGATCACATTATTTTAACTTCTGCTGTGAGATAAAACAAAATAATAAAGTTAATGAAGATTTCTGAATCTGAAGTGTGTTTAAAAATTTGGCCAACGAAACAAACTTCATGTTGAGTTTATATAGGTCATGGAAATTCAACATTTTATTCATATAAAGTCATGGAAAAGTCAGAGAATTTTCTTTTCTTTCATGGCATTTTCTTTTTTTTTCCCTACAGTGCCCTGCACATTTACCTACCCATCAGGCAGTTCTTCTACGACATCATCCACCCAGAGTACAGCCCTGTGTGTGACGTCTACGCCCTCATGTTTCTCATCGATGTGGTCAACTTCATCGTCACCATATATGGATACTGGGCTTTTGGGGTTGGACTGCATTAATGCTTACATAAATACATGCATACACACACAAAAGTGCATTCTTTTCTTCTTAATGGGTGATTACTGACACCTGCTGCAGAAAATTGTGTCACCAGCTTCCCAAATCGGTCCAATCTGTCACCTTTCAGAAATACAGCGCGGCAGCAGACATCACAGAGTCGCTGTCGGAGGACCAGGTCCCTGAGGCGTTCCTGGTCATGCTGCTCATGCAGTTCGGCACCATGATCGTGGACCGGGCTCTCTACCTGAAGAAGTCCCTGCTGGGGAAGTGTGTGTTCCAGGTGGTGCTCGTGTTCGGCATCCACTTCTGGATGTTCTTCATCCTCCCTGGGGTCACCGAGAGGTCAGGGGATATTCTCATTCATTCATGCATTTATTCACCCACTCGCTCTTCTGTTAATTGATCAAATCATCCTTTTAAATTAAACAGTCATCCTGCAGATACAAACACAAGTGTTTGTACTGCTACAAGTAATACAAGTAACAAAATAAAATTTAACCTTAATTGTGAATTGTAAATCGGGCACTTGCATCCTAACTTTTCCTTTAGCCTACATTCATTTTAGGTTAATAAATAAATACTTATCTAGCCTGCTCTAAAAAATACAACCAACAAAGGCCTGATAAATCTTCCATCCTTGATTCATTTTTTTCATTCCAGTTAAAAATAATCTTTGTTGATTTTTTTTTTTAACCTGTCATCATCTCTTTTTCTCTCCACAGGAGGTTCAACAGAAACCCGATCGCCCAGCTCTGGTATTTTGTCAAGTGTATCTACTTTGGCCTGTCTGCCTACCAGATCAAATGTGGCTACCCCAACCGCATCCTGGGCAACTTCCTCACTAAGAACTACAACTACCTCAACCTCTTCCTCTTCCAAGGGTGGGAACAGTGTTATTGTCATTATAGGTGATTGGTTTGACAAAAGGAACATTGTTATTACTGCCAGAATAAATAGAAATATTATTTTCCAATCTGTTAACAGCACACTTGATATTAATGTTACGTAATACGCACTAGAAATAAAACTGTATTTGTTGACTAACAGTCCTAATGTTTTGTCAAATTTATGAATATATACAAGAAAATTTTTGCAGCGTATGAATTATATTATTTCTAAGTTAATCCCTCCTCTCCTCTCCTCTCGTCCTCCTCCTGCTCCAGTTTCCGGTTGGTTCCCTTCCTGACTGAGCTGAGGGCCGTGATGGACTGGGTTTGGACCGACACCACTCTGTCTCTGTCCAACTGGATATGTGTAGAGGACATTTATGCCAACATCTTTATACTCAAGTGCTGGAGGGAGTCTGAGAAAGTAAGTTTGATCTGCTTGGAGCTGTAGGGCTGTAGATCAGTACCAGTGACATCATCATTTCACCAGGCTGTGAAATTTCTGGCTGTCAAAACTTAATTAGTATTATTTATACAACTCTGTACTCAAAAAAGCAACAACCTCTGTGCACATACAGTGTTTTACTCACTTTGTTATAACAAATAAACCATTATCTGAATTCTTTTACCTTACCAGCAGATGTCACTGTTGCTCAGTTTCAGCTTAGCCAATATGACTTCTACCAACAACTTCAAACATGAACTTATATTCCAGGACACAAGAAGTGTGTTATAACTATTATCCATAATCCCTTCCCCGTTGTCTTTATTCCAGCTCATTTTAAGATCTGCAACCTGGTGTACTGTGCATGCATCTCTAATAGACTCACAAAATATTTGTGCTCCCCCTTTTTTGTTTTTTTAAACAACACTGTCTCGAATAGCACCTGAATCCCAGTTATAAGGTTTAGTTTTGTTTTCATACTGGACAAAACACAGCATCTTATTTGTAAAAATAGTCAGTATTTTGTGGTGATCTTGATTTAATTTATTCTTAATCTCATCAAGGGGATGCCATTCAGACTTTTTCAACCTAATCTCAAACCTTCTCAAAGGAAGGTCTTTCTGCCTGTCAAAAGTTTATTATGATGCCGAAGGTATAAGATAGAAAAGAGTAACTCTGGATTTGTGAGAGTTTTTGCTTCTTTAAGAGTTTATTTTCTGAATGCTGACCCAGCAGAATCCTAATCCAGGGTCTTGTTCATTCACAACGTTAGCATTGCTAATAATCTACTACATACACATTAACTGCTCTGGAAACATGCAATTCAGTGTTACTCAGCAGACTTAATAAATGTTAGCGTGGATAGCAATTACATTGTACCTGTAATTCCTGCAGAAATACCCCCACCCTCCAGGGCAGAAGAAGAAGAAGGTGGTGAAATATGGAATGGGAGGATTCATCATCTTCGCTCTCATCAGCATCATCTGGTTCCCCCTCCTCTTCATGTCACTGGTCAAATCAGCTGCCGGAGTGACCAACCAGCCGCTAGATGTCTCCATCCAGCTCAGCATAGCAGGATATGAGGTCAGGGTGGATATAGATACATCATATGTTAATGTCAAATTTATGGTGTGTCTGAGGTGTATATTGTATTGGTGTAACACTGAAGTGACTGTTGTCAGTACTTTTGAATAAATCTGGTGATTGAAACAGTTGAAACAGCAAACCAGAAAAACACTGAAATGCCAGAGTAAAATTCAGTCGTGGCCTCTTGTGGATTAAAGTTACCTCATTTGTTCAACCTCACCACCCAACAATCGCTTTGTCACTTCTCTATGTCTTGATCTTACATATTTTGGTTCCCCTTTTTCTCCCCTTCAAAATAGAAATTCATTTTATTTAGCAGTACTATCATGTCTTACAGTTGTGATTGCAATTATAATTGTCAATGTCTGTCAATGTCTAATGTGTGTGTCTATGTTTAATTACTGTGTCTCTGTGTGTGTTTTCACAGCCTCTGTTCAGTATGAACGCCCAGGAGCAGAACTTGGTTCCCTTCTCAGAAGCTGCGTTCAACCGGCTTGCCAAAGTCTACGCCACATATCCAGTAAGACGCAGTTCATTCCACTGGAAATCCCAAACTGAGGACAAATACATTTTAACGTCCTGCCACCATGGTGCATGAGGGACATTTTGTCATCATTGTGCTGCCTGTGCTGCCATTGTGCTAGCTCTGACATTATTGAAGTTAGTGTGCAAATCTGTCCCTCTCACTCGCTCTCTCTCTCTCAGTCTGCTATGCAGTTCATAATGAACTACATGGCGGAGGACATTGTTATTGCTAAGATCAAGAGTGATGCCAGTCTGCTGTGGAGCATCAGCCCGGCCAGCCGTGAGGCCATGATACAGGAGCTCAGCAACTCCTCTCACATCTACATGACCTTACGATGGACTCTGGTCAGGTCAGTGTGTGCACAGGAACATGCATGTGTGTATATGTGTGTGTTTCATAGTGTGATACAGTTCCTTACAACACAGCCAATGGGCTGGCTGCAGAGAAGAGGAGGAGGTGTGTGTGTGTGTGTGTGTGTGTATTTGTAGTTGTATGGGTGTGGTTGCGGGTTGCATGTGTGATTTTTGAAGTACAGTACATGGTTGTGTTTACCTGCAACTGTGTGTGAACGTATGCAATAGGTGTGTGTCCATATACAATCCATACAGTTCCTGAGGTTACCAGGCAAAAAATAAATTTCCTCCCACCAATTTCCTCCCACTATACATGAATATAGATGGTGCATTTTCATTTTTTTTGTGTCTAATTTTATCATTTACATTACGACTGAAGTGTTTAGTGTTCTCTTCAGTGTTAAATCAGAATACCTTGGGTACCTCTCTCAAAACCCAAGTAACTACATTTTAAAGTAGTATATTTGTGCACAAATGTACATAAAGGGCTGCACAAATTTTTTCCCCATGTGCAATTTTGTGCTCCTCTCCTGCCCTCCTCAGGAATGCGTCTGTGTCAATGAACGCAGAGGCGATGGGAGAACAGACTGTGAAGTATGAAGACAAGGCCTTGAGGGAAGGGATAGTCCACATGCTCAAAGGCAGCAGCAGCAACCCTGTGTGAGTCAACACACGCAATCTGATTGATGTTGCTGGTGTATGTAGTAGTTGAGAGCAGTTCCCTTCAAGTGATAGTCATGTCACTGATCTGCATAATTAAACGAAACAAACATCCAGTGGCTGTAAGCACTATGAAAGCATACAAAAAACGCATTGGCACAATGTTGAATATATTACAGTATATGACATAAAACATACTGGTGTATTCATAGTCAGTGTGTTAATAATAAAATAAAGCATTCAGTGCATTAAAACTCAACACCAGAAAGTGATTTTAGAGTTTTAAATGATTTTTTTTTATTTTGATTTCAGACAAAACGTATGGAAAATGATAATTTCCATTTGCCCCTATTTTAAAATGTGAACTTATCAACCATTTCTCAACACATTTATAATGCACTGGCATGCAACATGACCAGATAATTTGTCCAATTCTCTGTTTATCTGCCATGCAGTATTATTGATTCTCTGCTGCCGAAGTTCATCAGGGGTCCCAAAGGACCCGAGTCTAAAATGGCAACCAGGATGGAAGTTGGTCAGTAATCTTTTATTGATGTTTATTGATGTTTGCGCTTATTAGAATATCACAAATGATTTGTTACCAAATGGCAACAGTATTGTACCCCTAATACATAATGAGAGCCAACATCCAGATGACAAATTTTTCTCCATATAGCATTATTTTAAAGTCACAGTGTCTACATGCTGCAGCTTTATTTCTGTTTGCATGAGTCAGCCTCTACCTATGAGGGATGTTCTTCTTGTCTATCTGGGATTATCATGGGTTATTTTTGGCTTGCAGCAGCCAAGTTAAGGGATGATGTGTTTAATCAGTCAGTTTAGTCAATGGATCATAGTGATCAGTCCCATAGATACCACCTATACCTAAAACAACCTGTCTAACCCCAGCACATTCGGACCGCCCAGAGGACATCCAGACGCTGGCTTTCTTCAGGCCCCTGTCAGTCAAACTGCAGCAGGTTAGCGGGGCGTCCGAGGAGGAGGCAGACCAGTGGTGGGTGGTGGAGGAGTGTTCGCCGGTCCCCGCCCTCCCCAGCCCCAGCTGTGACAGTATAGAGATCGTGGTGTTCAATGATAAAGTCAGTCCACCCAGTCTGGGCTTTCTGGCAGGACATGGGTAGGTAACACAGCATGTTTGGGCATGTTTGGTTAAGCTTGCATCTTCTCAGGGGAGTTTTCCTGAATATGCACTTGGTTTTTCTGGTTTGTCTCCTCCAAGCTCACATTTTTGTTTCCACTTAGTTTTAGTATCTCACATGCCTACATGAGTGAAGCTTCCTGTAATTTACAATTTAACAAATGTTATCAAGATGTAAGATGGTTTTTGGAAAATGTTGCCATCAAGTTTCATAATTGTTTTAGGTCCCTTTTATTTATTACTATTTCAGTATTTAATTTTCTCTTTTTATTTATTCCTGTTCATTTGCTGTATTTATTTTTACATGATGTCTCAGTGTGTTTTTTTCCATTATATAATGAAATAAAATGCATACATAAAAAAATAAGTTTTAGGTGTGTTGGAAGCTCTTTAAGCCATCACACATATTCAGCAGTAGAGGATGGTGTGCGCTCATAATTTTTTTTTTTTTTTAAATTTATTTCACTCTCTCTTCCTTATTGTCACCCACGCGAACACATTTTAACCTTTCCATTTTCCCCCACTTGTCTCCTCTGCAGCATCGTAGGCTTGTACATGTCGGTGGTGCTCGTCATAGGGAAATTCGTCAGGGAATTCTTCAATGGGATCTCCAGGTCCATCATGTTTGAGGAGCTGCCCTGCGTGGACCGCGTCCTCAAGCTCTGCACGGACATTTTTGTGGTCCGGGAGACAGGAGAGATGGAGCTGGAAGAGACGCTGTTTGAGAAACTCATCTTCCTCTACCGATCTCCAGAGACAATGATCAAGATGACCAGAGAGAAGAAAGACAGCTAAGGCTAGGCTTGTGTATCATACCTCTGTTGGGTTATGGTCCACTAATCAGAACTGAATGATCTTGAGTTAAAGAGGGAGCAAATGGTGCCTACGGTGGCCATATTGTATTCCAGTGACCCCACCTTTCGATACGGGTGTATTCAATCAAAATATAGTTGGGGTCAATGTATTTTCAGTCCTTTCATTTTAATCTTAAAAGTGGAAGATGAAACCATGATTATAATTCTGAGCAGCAAATGGAGTGGCAAGGTGGTTTATTGGTTAGAAGCAAACTTAAATCTATAGGACCCTGTTAAAATATCCACCCTGTTGAAGTGCCCTTGAGCAAGACCCTGAATCTCTACCAGCTCAAGGTGGTGCTGTCCTGTAGCTGACCTCTAACCTCACCAAACAGGGCCGACATAAAAACAATCTCCTTGAGGGGATCAATACATCACTTCATTCCTTCACATATCGATTTCTTTTACGTGTGGAACTACAAGGAAGTTCCATTATAAAGCATTAGCAGTATTGGTGACTAGAGAAAGTGATTTGACAGTATTGACTAATTATGGTCGAAGTGTGGTGATCACTATTCAGTTTCCCCTAATAATCATTACAAAGCTAATTTTACAGGTGGTTTGCTTTTCATGTTCACTGCTCAATTCCCTAATAAGCAAATCCAGGGACTCTCCCTCATATGTGATAGGCACCAAAGAAATATTTTACAATAACTGAAAATAGTTAATCTCCAAACCAATAAATCTACAAAGTAGTTACAAGAATAAAGTGCCTGTAATTCTCCTGTGCTAGAGATTATGCAATGTTTTCTTCACTGTACAATGCATGCATTTCTAGTTATGGTTTTTGATTCCAGTTTTTAGAAATGTATAGTATACCCAACGCTTTTCTATATTATTTAGATTCTTGAAGAAACCTCCCATTACATTTCAAGAAAGCCTTAATATACTCATGGATCTACACACATTTACCTCTGTAAATATCATTTTTCTGTACATGTATGTTGCCTAATGCACTTTCATTTATATCAAAATAAAAATAACAAAGCTAACAAAGCTTCAGTGTGTCTTGTAAATAGTGTGCACTTCAAGAACAAGGCAAGTATGCAATCCCACGCAATGTAGTTCCAATTTCCATCTTTAATACAATTTAATTACAAATGAAAGGGACAAAAACAGGAATTTATATAACTCAGGTCCTCAGTCTCTTAGCAGATCATCTTGATGTCATCCATACTCCATTTTCATCCAGTCACAACAAGGTGTGCAGGGCGGGATGCTGACAGGACCTCACAACCCCAGGAAACAAACTATCTACACCACAGCCTCAGATCCTGGAAGAAAAGAGGGACAGAGAATAGTAAAATAGTATTCTCATTACAATGAATTTTACACAAATACAGACATCTCTCATAGACCATGGAATACATTTTTCTTTGATTACAAGTACTCATTTATCCTCCACTGTATGTCATACTTGGAGGTTGCAGGTAATGTCAAGTAATCCTGTTGCTGCAACCTCACTACTTTGAGGCTTTATGGAAGGTCATTGATAAGCCAAATGTTAAAATCACTGAAATACATATTCTGTGCTAAACCATGTTACTGATGAGTAAATGACTATAAAAACAAGTTAAACTGCACTAGGTAGAAAAATTCTGCAAGAAAAGATGGTTGCCTGCCTCAGACAAAAAAAAGAGTACTACTTAGGCTGAGTCCAGTGATGTAACAGTTTTATTCACAACCTGCAAATAACTGCATGAAAGATGCAACGTGTAAAGCCAACATAACTCATTACAGGTCGACCCAATGTGTAAGGTTCCTCTAACTGTAGAGACAGTTGACTTGTCTGGTAAGAAATTGATTTGTCAATAATTGTTCCTTGACCGCAAGTTAATGATACATGATACAATTCATTATGTTATAACTAGTACCCTAGCCAAGTACACTGACCAGGCGACCTTGTCAACAAACCCTAAGTACATAATGAGAATAATGTATTCATAAGGGGGCACCATGACTGGGTTAACGACCTAAATGCTAACTACATGTAACATGTGTTTAACTTACATGCTGCGGGTTTGGGTTTGAGGATTTTGACGCTGGACTCTGCGGCCTTCATTGCCTCGGTCTTCAGCTGAGGCTTCAACGCTGCGCGCACCGCGCTGGCGCAGATAGCAGAGTAGCGGATGTAGCTGCGTAAAGGACACACTCATCA
Organism: Neoniphon sammara; assembly: GCA_900302535.1. Taxonomy (NCBI): domain Eukaryota; kingdom Metazoa; phylum Chordata; class Actinopteri; order Holocentriformes; family Holocentridae; genus Neoniphon; species Neoniphon sammara. Next base: position 12,523 of record OMKZ01017906.1, on the reverse strand, counting down.
ACGACGTGCAAAAGGACAGGAACTAACTGACACAAAATTACAGAAATGTGGAGTGAAGAGCACCACTTCATATTTTATTACACATGACAGATAATATTTCCTTACATGCAATAAAATTACATGTCGGTTAGCTAACCGACATGTATTGGAAAGCTAAGTAATGCTAGCATGCTAGGTGCACAGATTTTTGCTGTATTTACTGAATTGAATCAAGTTAAAGTTCTTCAAAATAAATGCAGTTAAAGTGATAACTCGTTCAAGTCACATTTGTTGTGCCCAGTGTGGACCACAAAAACAATATTATAAGTATTTTACCTCAGGCCTGCCTGTCTCCAGTATGCAACCATCTTGCCTGTGTTGTGGCTTCAAGGACAGGTTGGATGTGTGCGTGATTACGTCATAAGACTACGCTAGTCTTCTTCTTCCTATGGTTTTACAGCGGTTGGCATCCCGCTTTATGCTGCATTACCGCCACCTTCTGCTCTATGGGAGACAGTAAACCTTAAACCAACCTAAATCTCTCTAAATAAATAAATAAATCCTACATTATATTTTATCCTCCACGCTTTAGGTTCTAGTCCTAATACAAAATCCCTATCTCTTTAACAGCCTATCCCCAAATTAAAAAAAGTCTCCCTTAAAAATCATGAACACTCTGGTCTGTCCTCTGTCACCCATGCTCGGTAATCTTTTTAATGTTAACTCCTGCACCCCCAATTCCCTCAAATTATCCCTCATCTCCTCTCTCTTTGCTTCAAACTTTCTACAATTCCAAATAACATGCTCAACCGACTCCTCACCTGGCACCCGTCACACAAACCTGTCTGGTGTTTCCCTAATTTTAGTGTCTTGTTTCATGCACAATGCCCCAGCTTTAACCTCGTCATAACTTTCATTTTTCCTATGTCTACTACCAATCCTAGTCACTTCCACAATCTTTTGTATTTGATACAAATGCCTCCCCTTCTCCTATCCACCCAACCTTTCTTGCCACATTTGAGTAGTTTTCTACCAAATTAAACATTTGGCTTCCGCTTTTCCGTTATATTTTCTTTCATTAAAGCCCTCTTTGCTATATCATGCAATTTCTCATCCCCTGTCACCCCGACATGTGCAGGGACCCACAAAAACGTCACCTGACCTCCCTAATTAGCAATTCTTGTAACTGAGTAAATGGCTTCATATTATAAATCTTCATGGCTGCTTGAACGAAAAGACCTTAAACTTGCTAGAACTGAGGACGAGTCTGAAAAGGAAAACGCTCAGGGGCACCGGATCTTTTTTCCAGCCAGTAAGCCAACAGTTTTGATTCATGATTGACCAACTTGACAGTCATTTGTTCGGCCCCTCTTCCAAAACGGCTCTCATATTTTCATCATAATCATCTGTTAACATCACTGTCCGAACGTATGCGTATGTGCATATTGTGACTGCTTGTTATTTTCGAGATTCTTCGAGCTTCTAGCTTCTACCCTGACTGAAGGACACCATCGGCAGGACCACTAGGGGGCGTTTTGTTCTTGAGGCTCCATTCAACACATTTCTCCTTCACGCCCTCCTTCCTTCCTTGCAAGCCGCGGTCACGCTGTCACAAGTCACCGGCTCCCAAGCTCTGACAGAAAAGCCTTAAAAAATGAAGATCTGGGCGTCAGAACACATATTCAAGTGAGTGAATTTTTATTTGTGATGTGCGTCACGAAATGTTTCATACGTATGTCTCTTTTAAGCAACTGAAAGCGGTTGTTTGAATCGTTTTTTGTTAGCTTCCCATACTCTAAAACTGGTTGTTGTAAGTTAGCTAACGTTAGCCTTCCTCACTGGCTGACAGTTAGATAACGTACCGTTAACAATGAGTCTTAGGTAACGTTACCTAACTCTCCATTTGTTATGGCCAGTTACCAAGTTTAGAAAATCTCGCTACCCATTGGTTTTCTTACACGTCTGCTAGTTTTGAGTGAATGTAGACGCCTGTCTCTTACTGTGCTGTGAACATTGATAATAATCGTTTTAGCTAACTACCGTTAGCTTGACCAGTGGATGCTGTTGTTTTGGCTTTGATTATAGCCGAAGATAGCTAGCCGGGAGGTGCAGTTGCTAACATTAGCCTTGTACACTTATTTTATCATCGATGTTTATTTTGTTGTTGTACAAGGCAGCCGAAAGTCACGGGTGTCACTTGCATGTAAAGTTAGTGTCCCGTGTCTGAATCACGGGAAAAGCCTCGTTCATTGAATATCACATTATGTACCGCGCTCATTACGTAACGACCCGTCGTCTTGTCAGGAAAGGGTCACTGGGGTAGAATTACAATGATCCCTCTCTGCTTCTGTACAGAGCATTTATGTTTGATATCAAATCATTAGTATGCAACACCGAAATAACATCTAGGACCCACCAACTGCGGTCCTAGCTGTATTTTGGTGGAGCTAGTAAATGGGTGCTTGGTTACACTCACTGTGTGGAGGGGCGTTTATCAGAGCTGTGGATTAATATGGTAGCAGATGCCCTGGTGGATATAATATCCCTGCTGTTCCGCGCTTGCTTTCGTGCATATTTTCAAATATTTAAAGAGGTTTGGTGTTACGTTTTGTATCATTGTTGTTAAAGAAAGCTAACATAATAACTTGTCCTACAGTGACACTGACACTACCACATATCAAGGTCAGTTTGAAGCACCTTCAGCTGCCTAACCTGAACGGGTGAACTTAGTGTGTTAGTTATTAAAATAATTAATCCTGCAATTTGCATGTGAACGAGGTACAGCCTAACCATATAAACAAGGAAATTGTTATGTCATATATAGGAAAATCCAGAGTAGTATATAAATTGGCCCATGTATGGTGAAGTCTACAGTACCAAGCACTCAGAGCAACTCATACATGGGCCAGATTTGGCTGGTAGCAGAGCAGCGGTTATGCCCAGACAGTCTCATGACTGAGAGGTCAGAGGTTTGATCCGTGCTGTCCTGAAATGTCCTTGACAAGACATGAACAGTTGCTCCTGTGAGCTGATTATATGCAGTGACTGATGTGTATCTCATGGTGTTTGCAAAAAAAAACAATAATTCCTTTCCTTGTTCTGAAAACTGTTAAATTGTTACTATTCTTGTTGTGCAAGAAACATACTGTGCATTCATGGATACATTTGCTAATCCACAACCACATATTTGTGGTTGTGTTTTTGATGATGAGAATACATAAATACAAAATACTGTACAGGTCCTAATGTTGTTTTCCTGAATAGCTAAACAAGCCACCTGCTGTAGGTTATAGCTGTTGTGGTGCCTGATGTCACATGATCTGGGACTGCTCCTTTTAATGTTACTATTGGTTTTAACAGCCACCCATGGGAGACGGTGACCAAGGCAGCGATGCAGAAGTACCCCAACCCCATGAACCCCAGTGTGTTTGGCGTGGATGTTTTAGACAGACGCGTGGACACTGATGGACGGTTACACAGCACCAGACTGCTCAGCACAGAGTGGGGGTTGCCCTCCATGGCCAAATCTGTAAGTTACATGATGAGAGAACTTGTTCAACTACAGGGATGTATTTTTTATGTTGTTGTTTTAAATTGTTTTTTTGTTTGTTTGTTTGTTTTTACACCTAACCTGAATTCTCTTCTTTCCCCACAGATCATTGGTGTAACAAGAACATGTACTTACGTCCAGGAGCATTCGGTGGTAGACCCCAAAGAGAAGACCTTTGAGCTGAAATCTACAAATGTGAGTAGGACTGACTCAGATCATTGTTAAGAAGCACACTATCTGGAAGAACTATATTTGCTTGATACAGATATGAATTCACACTCCTTGTCAGTCAGGACGGCTGAGTCACTCTCTGTCGATTCATGCACAGCTGCACCTCCGGCTCACTCCAAGAGGTCTGGAAAAGCTGTAACAAAAGCAGTTGGCTGCAGAAGGGTGAAAATTGCTGCGGACTGTTGTCATAATTCAAACCAATTCTTTCAGGCCGAAGTTTCAGAGTCCCACAGTGCAGACTAAACAGATGCAAGCACTCCTTTGTCCACTTGTCCATTAAAACCATAAACTAGGCAAGGCTAGGAGTTAGAGGTCTGTGGTTTTTCGTACTATGTGTGTATTGTATTCGCAAGTGTGATGGGCAGTGTGTCACTATGTTGCCACATTGTGCTGTTATGTATCCCATCTTATACAGCAGACACTAGCTGTGTCTCTTTAAAAAAAATCAGTGGGACAATAACATTTATCTTAACAATCACATTTTTCTTGGGTGGAGCGCTGCATTGGTGCTCACTTGTTTAACACAGTGGCAGCAACCATGGAAGTGAACTGCGATTTTCATCTAGATAGAAGCAAACGGAACAGTGTGTGCTTCTTATTCAGCCATATCAACGAGTCGCTTTGAGTCGCTATTTGTGATGAAGGGAAGTTTTAACATTTCTCCAAACCAACAAAGCTCTGGATTCCTCACAACACACTGTCCACAGGCAATTTTCAGTCTCCTGTGCACTCTGACCTTTGTTTTCAGCAGTCAGTATGACTATCAGTTCCACCATTATTGACGTGACACGACACACTGTTAGTACTATAGATTTTTCTCTCCCATGTACTATGTCACAGGCTGCCAGCCATGCTTGATAATTTCAACTTGAACCCCAGCCTGTCAGCAAACACACCATTACATCTGTCATTTAGTAGAGCTCTCTGAGAGGCTGTAAATGCTTCATTGGCTGTTTCTGGTACAGTATGCACACCTCTGGGTAAACAGAATTTAGTCATAACTCAAAGTTTTCATCCAGTTTTATCCGGGTCTCTGCTGTTTAGCAGGCCTAAGTATAAGTGTTGCTTTAACCTGGTCAGAAAACAAACCATGTTATGCTAGGGAGCATATCATGTTACTGTAACTTCCAAATTTGGTTATAACCCATAACCTTTGTCAAATGTCACCTCCGTTGTTGTTTTCTCCAATATTTCCTGTTACTTCTCCCTACAAACTGACAAATATAACAAAAATGTCCCCTAAAGAAAAAACAAGGACCTTCTGTGGCAGAATGTCAGGCTCAGAGCCAGTCTTTATCTAAGATGGTTTTATATTGATTTAAATATTGGGAATATTGTCAGGGCAGAATGGCTCTGATCCTGACAGTCTTTTTTACAGTTGCTTGTAACATTTGAAGCTTATTTTTCCAGCGCGCTCATTAAGTCAGTTAAGTACCTAAAATGTCATGTCAGAACACTAATCCATACTGTGTTTTGTTCATGCAGATCTCCTTCACTAACATGGTATCTGTGGACGAAAAGTTGACATACAAGCCCCACCCGCAGGATCCTGAAAAGTAACTGATTTTTCTTTCTTTCTATTTCAAATACAAAAGGTCTTTCATAGTATATCTTTTTTCTTTGGGTTTGTGCAAACTTTTATGAAACTATTCATCATTGCTTAACTGTTCACAAGCTAATGTCTCAATACCAAGATTTTTGTAATGGTTTTGACTGTGAACATTTATCATTGTGGGGATACAAAGAGGGAATGAAAAGCCTGAAACTGAAAAATAAAATGCAAGATACACAATATTAAACATGCTCAAATATCTCCCTCTCAAAAAGCCATTGATAGTATTTGTGGTGAGGGGTTTTTAAAACTTCAAGAAGCGCACAGCATCCTTTCCAGCTCTTAATTTTAAACCTTTTTCACAAGTGCTTGAAATTATCTACATTAGGCAGCATGAAGCATTAAATTACATGATTAGTTTAAACTTTAATGATCCTATGATTTATAGTGTGATGATGGGAATAAAATAAAGTACCGGTTATGGAAAAACTCATAGCATAATTCTGTCTCTGAAATCTGGCTGTGCAGAACCTTTTCAACAGTGATATTCTGCAGCTGTAGTTTATCAGTGACCTTTACTTATGTGTGATTTTGTGTGTGTGTGTGTCTGTTCAGGACGGTGCTGACCCAGGAGGCTCTGATCACTGTAAAAGGCATCAGTCTGAGCAGCTACCTGGAGGGTCTCATGGCCAAGACCATCTCTGTCAACGCCAACAAGGTACGACTGCCCTCACGTTTACATCTCTCTCAGTAGAATCTGTCACAGTAACATTCTGCCTGTTATTCATCGGGCGTGGAGAGATAGTGCGTCATTTTACAGATAAACTTAAGTAACTATTGCGAGCTGTTTGTAACATTAGACTCCATCACCTCTGTCTCAGGGTCGCGAGGCAATGGAGTGGGTCATCAGACGATTAAACACAGAAATCGAGGAGTTGGCGGCGACCGCTCGTGGCACCATGCGCGTTCCCATGGCAGCAGCTGTGGCAGACAAATGATCACCTCCTTCCTTCTGCTTCCAACATCATGAATCGATGGATCTTACTGACATTTTCCCCTCAGAGGGGAACTCTCACCTCATCCGCCAGCACAGCCTAATACCACCCTGTCCTTTGGCCCAACTTAAGTTTGTTTTTTGTTTTTTCTTTGTGTGTGTGTCACAAGAACTCACTGTTCCTTCTTCCTCAGCTGCCTGATACTCACCACTGGGCTACAACTCTGTAGGCTGAGACAGTGTGTTGAGCTAATGACAGTTTAAAAAAAAACAAAAACAAAAAAAAAACAGGGTTGAATTGGACTGCACTTGAAGCTCACAGGAATTTGTCTTGTGATGTTAATGCTCTTTTTTAATTCACACTGTGCCTCCACATCATGTCATCGACTTTCTCTTTTCCCTTCTTCTTCCGACTTGTCATCTGTGACTATGTTGTTTCTGTAAATGCTCTCTTCTCATTGGCTCCTTGACTTCAGTGAGCTACTGAACAAGTCAAATATGTAACAGTGATAACTTACACAGCATTTAAAATGTAGTATTCTGCCAACAGCTGGGTCAAAATAATTATCTGAAATGGATTCAGTTACTTTCTCTGGATAGGCTGATCTTGCTTTGCACAGCAGAACTGACTAGAATATTTCCAGAAGTGCAAACCCTGCCCATCTTTCATTCCAGACAAGCTATAACAAACACGCAAAGTGAATGAAAATATATCAGTTAATAACTGGCCCAGATTTATTGCTACAAATGTGCTGTAAACCACTTTATCTCCTATTCAGTGAGGGCAGTTACTGAGCAGCCTGTATTTGAAGGAACAGTTCACTACCTGGGAAGAGGGATGTTTTGTCTTTGTTAGTCTGTTCTCTTACACTTGTGACGTGGTGTTTAGCTACAATGTTACATATACCAGAATGTGCATACTTGAATGTTATTTTAACTTATTGTCAATATGCATACTTACAATACACTTAGGTGACAGAAAGCACTCGTCTTTGAATGGCGCAGAGCTGCAAAACGCGTGTCTGAGCTCTGAGCAGCGTGTTGGCATTCACAACAGTATGGATGTGTTGTGAATGCTCAACATCGTCATAGGAAGAGCTCCGCAGTAAGGCTACGTTCAGGATCGCTAAGTGTGCCAACAGGAAATGAATATGTTAATTTTACCACATGGAGTACTTTTCAGACTTGTCCTTAAGTGATCCTGAACATACCCACCTTGTATGCTCTGCCCATTTTTTCGTTCCATAGTGTCGATGGTATTTATATGGTACTCTCAATAGTGAACAGTAACAGAGGCTGTTAGTTCATCTTTACTCCGTTTTAGAAGCTCTTAGTTCAACATTTTGCAAGCAGCAGTGCAGTTTTCATACCGCAGGATTTTCCTGGTTTATCCCACAGAGGTCATTCAGGTGTTACAGTGTTGACTTTGTTTCAGTTCCCCTGTAGCCCTCATTCACAAAGATAATATTGAGTTGTAGGTCACACAATAAACTGCAATCTTTTTTTCTTCCTCCCCTTTACTTCTTGTCCTTCCACACTGAAGAAGCTTTAATAAGAAGTTTAACAAATGAAAGTTTACAAAACAGGGATTTCTGCTAACGCAAAACAAAACCTTTTCAGTGTTAAAAGACAGTCCCAGACTGGAGCTAAGCATCACAAAAGTCTTGTGAAGTGCTCTGCAGTTAGTATCTTCTTAAGCTGTCAGATCTGCTGAAGTTCATCATGTCTTTGCATAGTCATCGTTAAGATTTTGGTGGTACAACACTGCTGGTTAGCTTCGTAGGGATCCCATTAATTTGGTAGATGCTTTCATGCCAGGTAATCGGTCTTTTACAGACTTGCTTCCAGTCCAGCTAAGCTTCTTTTTTAAAAGCTTTTTCATACTGTAAATAACTTTTTTCCAACTCATGCATTGCCAGGTTTAGGCTTGTGGAGAAAATTGTGTTCTGCCATTGCAACTGACCGATCAACAGGCCAGTAACCCAGCAGTCTCTTGTTTCATGGATGAAGTGTAATGCTTTTCTATGCGGAACATTTTGAAAACAGTGGCTGTACATAGGTATATATTTATATTTTGGTTGGCGTTACACACATTCCAAGAATGTCAAAATGTAACGGAATTAAAAAAAGATTGCACACTGAAATGATTTCAAAATAAAGAGATGTCATTGTTTCATGAGTCTGGTGTACTGGAGTTTTGTGTAAAGAATCTGCCGAGGTTAAAGCCTGAATGATCTTCCTGGGCACTTGGACTCTTGAGGTGTGTTCTGGAGTATGTCAACCCAGTCCATGTGGACCATCTTATTGCAGGTGTCCAGTGTTCAAATAGTGGGATTTAGATGAAGACTCAAGTTCAGACTTCACTTTTGTAATGCATTCTCATAATTACTAAATTGAGCATTGCCTCAGTCATTTCACATCTTTACATTTCTCTCTGCACTTGGTAAAAAATGCATGGAGGGCTCATGACAGCAAGTGTTGACTGTAGCAGCGCTCTGACCTGCACAGCGTGTTATTTGAAATCAGTTATTCATTTACCTTTCCACTGAATTGCTTCAGAAGTGAAAACCTAAATAAAATCAAGATGTTCATGAAATAATTTCAAAAATATATCAGTGCCTAAGGTAACTGAAATGTGAAACAGCCAGTTCACTTTTTTGTTTGCAGGGTTATAGAAGTCATGAACTTTAGTCCATTCATGCAATATGCATGCAACTGAAAAGATATTGAGAAAATAAGCATAAAGCCCTTATAAGAAGCATTGTCCCCTCAACATTTTCAACAAAATATAAAATACCTTTACTTGGAATTTTTATCTAAAATATACTGACGCACTCTTCCATCAGTGTGCAAAATTCAAGAAATTTATGTTAAAGCATAAAATTCAGATTACAGAACAAACAAGTATTCATCCTCTTTGCTCCGTGAGGCTAATCACATTTCATCTTATGGCTATAATGAGACAGTTTGAGCACATTTTTTTTATCACTTTTACTTCTCTTGGCAGAAATTATTATCAGGGTGTCTTTCCTACATACTAACATCTATGTGTGTACATTACATCTTGTTGAGCAGCATGTAGATGCAGTTCAAGTTTAATCAGTCCCTCTATTGATTTGACTTTATGCAGTTTGCTAGATAAGTTCAGTGTTTACAAGTTTTGATCACACACTGTATAGAAAGGATTCTTGATCTTTTAAAGCCCTGGACCCAAACTGGAGTGATCAATCTTCATCTTCCAAACAATATTCACTGGCACGCTGGTATTTTTGTCATGTGGCGTTCAAGTGGAAACACACCTGTAATCCAGTTTGGTTCCCGGTCCAAAATTTAACAAACACTGCTGAATAGGAATTTGTACTGGTATAAACAGCAAGCATCCATGTTGAGATAATTAAACAGTTCAATGTGTCTCTGTCAGTAGAAGCCTCTCTCTGGTGACCACACCTCAGCGTCTGATGAGATGGCTACAAATCCCTGTTAGGATTGATAAAGACAGTGAGTGAGCCCACAAAAAAATAGCCTTAAATCCTCTCCAAAAGCCTAACATCAGTGAGTGTTCTGCCTAATTTTAATGCATATTCTTTCTGATTCTTATACAATTTTCTGTGTATTGATAACAGAACCATTCTTTGTCTTTGAACAGGAACAGAAATGCTCCAAAATTAAAATTCTGAAATGGCCACAGGCTCAGAAAAACAAGCACTAACATTAGTTGTATGTGTAAGAAAGAGAGAGAGTGGGAGAGAGATTCAGACAGATGGATACAGACCTCTTCCACCTTCACAACAGGGTTGACCAGCTGTGCGTATTTCATTCTGGGTAAAACAAAGCCCTGGGCCAGCATTTCTAAAATAGACAAGAGCAAGTCAGGTCAAGGACCGTGTACTCAAAGCACAGCAGCATACACCCTTTGTGTAAATCTGCAATAGTCCAGTGACAGAATATTGTGCTTCACTTCTTAAGGAGATAGTATTTTATCTGCTGCTTGGTTGCGCTAGATTAGAATGATGAGGGTATTGAAAGGTTTGTATTTCAGCTGGAAAGATTTTCCATTTTAGACATTCAGCTGACAATAAAATAATAGTAAAATAAAATTCACTTCACCTTAGTGCCCTTCCAATATTATTGTGACCATACAGTGATCATGTAAGAGCAAAGTGTTGGAAAACAAACAGAGTGAGAGCTAAGGCAAATGAAGGGACTTTTAGAGCATCCAGTGTGTAGAGTAGAGGGAACACCTCACAGTAGTTTGGTATTCACAGAGGTTCTTGGAGTGACTCTACTGTTCTGACTGAAGTAGAATCCAGTCATGTGAACTGAAAACTCAACATGACCCAGACAAGACAAAATTCAGACTCACTATTCAGTTTTGGTAAGACTGTCATCTTTATCCCCATCTGCAGAAGGTTTTGTAAAGCATCAGTCTGCAAAGAAAAACAAGAATAACTCCTATAATCACTATTTGATGCTATTTAGTTGTTGTACATTTAAAAACACTATGGACTGTGCATTAAATGCAATGTAATGTGTGTCATGTACCTTAATGGGTCCCACTTCAGTCGATACCAGTGTCAAGGTGAAACTGATTGAAAGGAAGCAGCAGTTACTTTGACCTTGTAAACTCAGAATTAGTTAATATGAATTTTCTTGAAACCAGATGATGCTTACTTGTCCATTGCCATGGAGCCCTCGAGTTTTTCACCGGCAACCCACAGTTTCCCACTGAATTTAGAGTCCTGTAAGGTGTAAGAAAGGCATAACAGGAATTAATTACTTAAAATAATAATAATAACACGTGTTTACATTGGCCTATTGCCCAGAAAAACAAGTACTCACAGCGTTGAGTTTGAACAGTGGGGTCAGGGTAGCATTGGGTTGGACGGCGAAGGCCTTGATGACGGCCAGGAGGCCCAATTTAACAACATTAGGCTGGAAGGAAAACATTGGCGTCTCCCTGGCATAAACCTGCAGGTTCATCAGCAGGCCTGGAAACATCTTGGGAAGCTGAAGAGGAATTCTGATAGTGAGTTTTTTAATAACATTGACAGTGTGTTTTTATAGGCAACACACAGTGATCAGTGGCAAGAAAATTAGAGGAGGAAGAGAGGGGACAACATCAGACAAGCAGAGACTCATCTCCAGCTTTCGTGGTGGATATCTTGCAACTGAGAGTGAGCACAGAAACAATGAATATGTCAGCCAGCTACACAAGAACACTGATGCACTACACCACAAGACCTGAGGGCGCACTTACACAAGAAAGATTCAAGATTCAAGACAATAATGGCTGGGCAAGAAAAAGAGAGGGAAGAAGGCAGCAAAAAACAGCTGAAAGAGGAAAGTGAATGAAGTTTTATAAACAAAAACAAGCAGAGGATGACATCAGGCAGATACTGCACATAGACAAGCATCCTGAGCTGAAAGAGGAGCAGCAAAAATGAAAATAATAATAATAATAATAATAATAGTCTGATGTCAAGTGTTCTTTCTTAGTGTTAAATAGTTTCAGAGTTTGCTGAAAAACATGACCTTAACAACAAAAAGTGTCATTGAGTCAGTGGTTGAAAAGACAGAAGAGCTTTTTGTCAGGATTGTTCCTCTGACCATTTTTGGTCTGTTTATATTTTGAGGAGCTGATATCTGAGTCAGTTTCTGTTCCATATAATGAGATGAGTCAGCAAAGATTTCAAATTCTAAACCTGAAAGACAGGGAATGTCTCACCTGAGGAATGAAAGGCCCCATTGAAGTGGTGTTTAGGTGGACAGGAGAGCTGGGAGGTATCTGAGATGGATGAAAATTAAATTGTTGAATTTATTTTATACAGACACAAGCAGTGCACTGGGAGAGACAGACTGATATATGGCTGAGGGGACAGATGTTTTTTGTCTGTCTCCATATATTGAGCAGTCCATCCTCTGAACTGTGCCTACCATGTTGTCAGTGATGAGGGCCTTAAACAGTCCAGCTGAGTAGTATCCGTAGGAGGCCGAGTTCACTGTGAATTCAGACAGGCCTGCTGACATCATGAAGCCCGGCTGGCCAGGCAGTTTGAAAGGCTTTGCCTTGAAGGGAGGGTCTGCATGACTTTTGATACCGTGGAACTCTCCCTTTAATTCAACAGTTGCAAATTAGTCATCACAATCAAGTGCAAGTGAAATCCATCACGCAACCTTAAAACTTAAAAGAAAGCAAAGCAAAACATGAGTCATCATG
>OMKZ01017903.1:0-42838 GCA_900302535.1 Neoniphon sammara | reverse complement strand
ATATTAATAATAACAACAATAATAATCATAATAATAATAGTAATAATAGTGATAATAATAATAATAATAATAATAATAATACATTTTATTTGCATAGCATTTTTCTAATCAAAGATACAAAGTGCTTGTACAAAGATAAAAAGACAACTAAGAATGGATAAAATAATTAAAATAAAATGATGGATGAGTTAATACAAGTGTAAAACAGCAGGTGGTGCAACACAACAGACAGCAACAGTAAACACAACAAAGTTATAAAGCAATGTTAAAAAGAAAAAAAATACGGAAAAAAGTAAAAGCAAATGACAGCAATTGAATAAATTAATTAAAGGCTATGTTAAAAAGATAGGTTTTAAGAAGAGATTTAGAAGAAGATACCACTTTTGCTAGCCTGAAGTCCTCAGGCAGGGAATTCCACAACCGCAGAGCCCTGAGCAAAGGCCCAGTCCCCCTTGGTGACCGGGCCCTGCCTGAGGATCAGGCTGTGCTGTCACTCATAAGGAGTCAACAAGTCTGAAATATATGAGGGAGCTAAATCATAAAGAGCCTAAAAAGTAATCAGTAAAATCTTAAAATCATTTCTAAAACTGACAGGCAACCAGTGAAGAGAGGCAAGGACGGGAGTAATGTGGTCTTGTTTTTTTAGTGCGAGATAGGAGCCTAGCTGCTGCATTTTGGAAGGAAATTGCAGTAGTCCAGGCAGGATGAGATGAATGCATGGATGGCATTCTCAAAGTCAGCAACTGACAAATTTCTGATTTTAGAGATGCTCTGAATATGAGCACTTAAGTTTGGGGAGGCCAAATAAAACAATGTCTGATTTATTGTAATTAAGCTGTAAAAAGTTCTGGGACATCCAGCATTTAATATCAGCCATGCATGGTAAAATGGTTGTTAAGTTGCCAGCTTCACTGGTGTTCAAGGGGGCATAATTGTAAGCATAACAATGAAAATTGATGTTGTGTTTACAAATTATGTGTCCAAGAGGGAGTATACAAATTGAAAACAGGATGGGACTGAAGACAGACCCGTGGAGAATGCCACAGATGAAGGGGACCACAGAGGAGGAAACGTCACCAATGGCAACAGAGTAGGTTCTGTAAGTAAGATAAGAGTGGAATCAATCCAGGACAGTGTCCCAAATGCCAACCCAGTCCTCTATTCTCTGAATAAGTATATTATGGTCAACCATGTCAAAGGAAAAGCGTAGGTCTAGAAGGACCAAAATCGAACAATCCCCATTATCACCAACAGAAATGAAGTTATTTGAGACCTTCATATGCTTATTAAAGGGTGTGGTGAAAGTTACCTGTTATGTTCACAAGATGTCAGTATTACTGTGTAGATTTTGGTTATACAGCCCATTATTTCTTCTAATTGTGTGGGTTTTTCAGTTTTGACACCAACCATTTAGATTTGATCCTGATCAATGTGGATTCATCATGTGAGCCTCAGTGTGTGTGTGTGTGTGTGTGTGTGCCTGTATGTTTATGTGAATGCCAGGCTCAGTCTCTTCTATGTCACATTTCAGAGCTCGGTGCTGCTCTGTCAGGGCAATGCTGGAGCCTGCCTACTCGATTGGTGCCCAAGGCCATCTGTCCTCGAACAGTGAAGTTTTCAAAGTCAACACTGATAAGGTTTAGTTGGTTTGAGTGAACTTGTGTAAAGAAGAGGCTTGTCTTCACAGTGATGAAGATACAAAGAAGTGTTAAAATCACTACTGCCTCATGCGATGCTCTGTAATTCAAGACAGGCTTGTAAATTCAAAATAGCCTTATAATCTGGTTGCCTGGCTCCACCAAATTAAGAATAAACTGGGTCTCCTCATCCAAACCTACTCCAAACAGCAGCCCATGTTGTCCATGTTGTCCACAGACACTGGCATGAACACGTTTCTGGCTTCAAATGATCAATCCTGCACAAACATGACAGTTTGATTTTGAGAGTCATAAAATCAATTATGCTGTTTAACTGCACCACGTGATGTAACACAATAACATTGTACATTGTATTTGCTGTGCATGCGAGCCATAGTGCAAATCCCATCAATGACTGAGTTCACATTGATGCTCTTAAGTTAAGCTCACTAAACTACTGGCTTTAGAGTAAAGGCAAAGATATGACCAAGAAGCTACTGACAGCAGTGACAGTGAGGACACCTGATTGTGCAGCTCTTACTGACTGTCTCTGAGGAAAAACAAACGTGAATCAATACTGAAAAATAAAGAGTCACTGAGTTTGATCCAGTTTCTGTATTCAAGTGTCTCTCTTCAGCCTTCCAGCAAGGTTTAAAACCTAAAATTTGTACTTGTTGGCCTCCAAAATCCATTGAATTTTAAACAGAAACTGCATTCCAATTCACTGCTTGTAATTTGAATTCTGTCCTTATTCTAATACCCAACCACTGTAATCCATTATTGCAAGATGTTAGCCTTGTAAACACCTCTGTACCGGTCACCTGCTTATTGTAGTGTTTTACAGTAACTATAACAGATTGCAATTGTTCTGTCAACAAAGATTACTGTAATCTGGTTCTCAATCCTGATCTGAGGTTACATGACAAAACAGCCTAAATATGCCCTAACAACTTGTCCAGATTAGTCTACCTCGTTCAGACATGTCTCCCTGAGGTGATTAGTAAAATTCTGATCTGTTCACACTGCAGTGGTGCGGTTCAGCTGTGTTTAGGTTGAAACCTCAGCAGTGTAATGTCCACCTGAGCATCTTGTGTGTAGTTGCGTTTAACTTTGTTGTCTGAACTGTAACTTCTGCTGACCCTTTACATATTAGTCACACATTGCATGTTATTAAGTTCATGTAATATATTTTAAGATGGTTGACCTGACTGCAGTATTTACTGTGCAGTTGATTTTGTTTATTTGTTTTTTTTAAAGGATTGGATTTTCAAATGTAAATAATGCCATAATACTTATATAATTTTGCACAGGCGCAGCCACATATAAGTTAACCCTAACCCTAACAGGGATAATGGGATTTAGTGTCCTTAAATAGCTTGTAAAGCTTGTTTTTCTTATCTCAGTCTTAGAAGAACCTACTGACCTGTAATGAATAGTACAGACCCCCGCAGACTGCACGTAACTCACTAACTTTTTTTCTCTTTTTTTCTTTTGCCTCAGTCAGATTTCCTAATCTTGAGGTGTTGTTTCAAGTGTTGTGAGAAACTGAGATTCAGATTTTACTCTCTAATTTTCATGCAGGTTGACCACTGGTTTGACTGAAGTGTCCACATATCAGTTGGATATATTTTAATTCCACAACAGGTGGGACACACTACCTCATAATCCAATATGTTACTATATATGTCTACAGATATTTTGGTACTAATTTGTGCAACTGTTCAACTGGTCCAGTTGCTGAGTTTGTGCTTTGCATATTTCTACTTCCTACTCATGTATCAGAACAAAAGGAACTTTACTGTCAAAATTTGATTTAAAAAAAGCAGTGAAAGACCTTTTATTTCAAACCAAGGCAAAAAAAAGAAAGAAAGACAGAAAAAGAAAAAGAAAAGAAATAAAATTCACTGATTCGGTGTCACCCGCTATGAACAGATGCATTCCCTCTGTCCTGTATTACACAAGCCCCAGGCTCACAGCACACAGGGGTAGACAGAGTTGCCTGCACTCCATAATTATTGACAGGTTTGATGTACTCAGCGAGTGGAAAGTATGGGGAAATTGGAGTTTCAGTCGTCTACCCCCAGGCCCATGACTGTAATGGAAAGATTAAAAGCAGCAGGCACAACCCCTGCCATTCACTACCAGAATACTAGCTGTCCTCCCCTGACTCTCGCCTCCCCGTTTATTCCTGTCTCCTCCACTTTTATTTTCTATCGGCAATGTTAAATGGATTATAAGGGATTCACTTATTTAAAGACTTGAGCAAACACTCTGAAATTTATTTTTGGCTTGTCCAAGAATAACAGAAACTGTGCTTTAGGCACCAGAGGGATCTAATTCAAGTGACTTCACTTTGCCCCGTAGGACGACGTTGTGTTGTAGACCAGCTTGACCAACTGCATGTCAGTCAGAGCCTGACTAGGTCAGTTGAGCATTGTCTTTACCCTGAGCACCACTCAGCTGGAACTCCATTATGTCTCTCAGGCTCCTGCCTGCTATCGTCATGGACAATGATGAGGATGATGATGGTAACTTCACAAAATGGATGAGTAGTTACTGGGGGCATGGAGCAGAAGCTGGACACTCAAGAGACAGAAAACGCAGCTTCAGAAGACCAGCAAAAACAAAAGTCGATCGAAGAGCATCACTCCCCTGTGAGGTATGTATCCTCAGGTTTTAGTGGATGCATGTGTGTGTTCTGTTGGAATCACATTTTGCAGTTTCAAGTGAAATACAGTGTAAATGCAATACATTGTAAACGGGTCTTTCTGTGCAATTACCTTTGTTTCCATTAAAGAATGTATGACTGCAGAATGAAAAATGTATGCTTTTACCCCAAGGATGGAAACATATGCATAAATTAACCAAAATCGTATAGCATTCATTATGTTTATAATAGATTGTAAAATAAAACCAAAAATGATATTTATATTTAAAGAATAAGTTTGAACAAGACAGACAGTAAAAGAAGAATAAAGTATGTGTAATCTCTGCAGGCATGGAAACACAAACTTTAGTCTGAGGACTATGCATGCTATGCAGGCCTGTCACAGAGTTTAATAATAGATTGTCCTGACCTTTTACCAATTTCACATCAATAATGTCTGCTGATGCACATGTATATGATGCTCCCCAACAGACATACATAGACATATACACAGAAACAAACACATATACAGATATAATTTAAAATCAACAGTTTATTTATTTGTGTAATTGGGAACTTGAACTTCCTGTTCAATAATTTGTCAAGTACAAGTTTTTGGCTGTCCAGTCAGCCACAACAAGATGTTTTCAATGCCTGTTCATCTGCCTTGACTTGGTAAAAACAATGTGGTCAACCACAGCGCAAGTATAACTCACCATGCCTATTCATTTCATGGCCTCTGTATGATTGTTGGGAAGCAGACCAGTGAATGCAGACATGGTTTTTAATGTGGTGTAGCTTCATCTATTCATTTGACTTGTTATGTCTTTTAATCACAGACCTTTTGCATGTCAGAGGTTTTTCACACACTAACAGAGGACATGCAGCATTCAGTGAAAAGCAGTGATACTTGATTCATCCCCATAGGGGAATTCTCTTTCCACTTGCCTCCCACATGCAGGGAGGTCAGAGATCAGGTTCAGCTACAGAGCAGCAGTGTGGACGCTGGTAGGGGTTCAGTGTCTTGCTCAGGGATATTTCAGCAGTGCAAATGGCTACTGATATAAGGGCTTGAACCCAGGTGAACTAAGGATGGCCTGTAAACTGTAGCCCACCCTGCTGCCCAATGAGTGTACATACCTGTGTGTTGTTGAATTTTTATTTTCTAAAGAATTGCAAGATTAGGTTTTACTTTCACCAACAAAAATATAATTCCCCAGCATCTAATGATGCATTTTGTTATTCTAACTGTATGACAAATTCACTCCCTGACAAAACTACTACAGATGGTATGGTCAAAGTGAAGGAAATACCAGTATGAAATCTTTGCACAATCAGGGCTTCTGATGCCTGTGTAATTGTGGGTGGTGTATTTATTTGCTTGGTTTTGGTCCATCTATTCCTTAAATATGTTGATGTAAGATGTAGGATTTTTACATTAAATTCATTATAGCTGTAAAATTAGCTGTAATGACACATTCTAACATGACCCGCTTTGCACATTTACCACTGTCATGAACGAAGCATTTATCTGATTTTTTTGTAAAGGAGTTGTTCTGCATCTCTTCATCAAGAGATTAAAAATGCATAATGAATGTCTTGTTCTTGGGTTTCACTTGTGCCTTGTTTTTTGGGGGGTGTGGGTGGGGGCACAGTCTTCCTGTATTACAGCAGTCAGTGAAGAATGCTTCTTGGCACGAAACTGATAAGTCAGAAATGTCACTGACGTCAACAAGAACATTGAAGTTTACCAGTGAGTGATGGGTGGCCCAAGACTATGCCACAATTTTTAGCTCAAACTTTATTGGCTATTTTGGTATTTCCTTCATTTTGACCACACCCTATATATATCTGCTTTGCAAACAGCATTTTCTAAAATGTAATAATCAGATTATTGTTGTTGTGTAAAGTGAAGTGACTTGCCCAAGCCAAGAGGCTACACTCCTATAATTAGCTGGCTGTTCTGTAGACATGTTACTTAAGAATATATCTGGTGATTAACCCACAGATGAAGCTCAGCAGTTGTAGTATGTCTCGGGTTTACACATTACACAGCAACTCTATGCATTTTCAAAAATTAAGATTAAAAATGGAATTATAGCACTGTGCTTTTCCTTCCTGGGAAAAAAAATGAAGATGTAATCACTGTCGACAAGTTAGGACTTACAAAGTTGTGTAACTGCATTTGTTATCCTCTCTGTGCGGTCCTCAGTCACAGTTAGATGCCATGAAGTTGAAAAGGCTGCATGCAGCAACAATGGCACCTGCCCCTATCCACATCAAAACAAAGGAGGAGAAGGGGGAGGTCAGGGCTCACTGCAGGGCCCGTCGTTCCTCCTCAGACGACAACAGCCGGTCCAAAGCAGCCATCCCAGAGAACCGCATCACCACCATCCCAGAGCTCACAGAGTCATTTGAGAGGAGACTTTGTTTCCGTGATAAGAAGACTGTGTCTTTGGTAAGGAGTAACATATCTGTTACTATGTAAACAATGTAAACAAAACAAAACAAAAAACAAAATAAAACAAAAAAACAAGCAATCCATGTTTAGGTGTTTTTCATGGAGACTTCAAAATCTGATTTTGTTATTTCACTTTGGATTGTTCTATGACCTCTGCCTCCTGATGTCTGGAACACTGGTGCTGGTTTCTGAGCACATAAAAATGCAGTTTCATTAAATCAATGTTAATGACCATTTACTGAGCCGCCCTCAGTCATTTCCTCCTCTCCCTCCCTCCATTTAGCTCATAAGAAGCTGGCCTGTTAGTTTGCTAAGTATTAGCTTGTTTTTCAAAAATGTCCCTATTAGCTACCAGTTTAATTGCTATTATCCTCTTAGACACAGACAGCAATGAATTATTTGATTTCTTTTCTTTTCTTTCTTTTTTAAATGTATTTGTTTATTTTTATGTTTCCAATATTTAAGACAATTACACATTAATGTAATGTAATCTCTGAAACAATTTAAGGACTGTCTTCACCACTAATAAGAATGCATCAAGTAGAAATTAATTAAAAAATCCATAGAAATACATAACAACTTTATCTGATTTGGATCCAGACATTATGTGCACCATATGCATTACCTTTCCACTTCACAATATCAATGAGTGGTCTAAGACAGTGTTGCACAAATGTTATACTACTGGAAATAAGGCATTTTCACAATGGTGGCTCTGAGAACGTGTCTCCTTATAATTAATATTATTTACAGTTTTTAAGCATACAGCTGATTTTCATTGACAAAGGAAAAAAAAATATTGCATGATGCATGAATTATGTCAGTTTTATCCTGCCATAATCAGTACATTTTAGTGATGCAGGGTGAGGGTGAGGTTGTTGTGAACCATCAGGGTTTTTTGGCTCGTGCATGGGATCCAGCTGAAGTTGAAAAGTTGTCTTAGCTTGCATATGGCTGTGGTGGAAACAAAACTGCACACAATAAAATTGTGTGCAGTTTTTACAAATGGCATTTTTAGCCCCTCTATTGTGAGTGATCCATTAACTACCATAGAGCAGCTTTGGGAGGCTCCTTTTAATCATATTCATTGAGGAATTTCAGTAGAATAATGAACCTCTTAGAGAATTCTGAAGTAAATGAGCTTTCTCTCATCTTTATCACTGTCGTGCTCTCTATTGGATTGTTGGTAAATGCATTTAAATTTGCACAGCCTTTATCTGTTCATGAGATCAAAGACAGTTTTGAACACAGTCACGTCTCACTGATCCCTGATGATTCAATGCATGAGTCATTCAAACTGAGTGGTGTCCATTTTACCTGATAAAACACAGCAGATCTTAACCAGTTATGTTGAATTGGAAATTTTGCTTTTCACATATTTTAATCTAAAACTAAAATAAAATAAAATGAAAACTAGAGTTTGGCCTTAGTTGGAACTATATGTCATTCAGGAATGAGTCTCATTTGTTATTGTTGCTGAAGAGGTTTGGCTCATTCTGGGGTTTTTGGCCAGTTTAGCACAATTACTCTGTAACATAAAGTATATAATATTGACTATGAATACCACTGGTAATAGAAAAAATATTTCTTAGGTTACAACATTTGTCTCTGCTGTGGTACAAGTGCATTGTGGGAACATTGTCATTAGATGATATCTGTCAGTCATGCTGTGGTTGTTTTAACTGGCTGAATGTGTATCCTATTCAACACTGCATTATAAATGAAAATTAGATGGTTTTGTGTGTGTATGTTCTGTTAAGTTTATATAGATTTGCCTTTTGGATATAGTGAACTATAGGGTTAGGGTTAGGGAACTATATGTACAGTATAGACGGTTTAGGAGTATAACACAATAGCAAGAAATAATACTGTAAATATAAATAAATACTGTTTTACTGTTTTATCGCAATATCACAGTCTATTTTGTTCAAACCATATGAACAAAGAATTAATCTGTTTTCGTTTGTTTTGCAGAATGATGCAGACAACTTCTGTCTCATCTGTCGCGAAGACATGCGTAATAGTGGAGGAGGAGTTCAAGAGCTGCACTGTACACACCGTTTCCACAAAGAGGTAAAACATCCTTTCATACAGCAGCTGGATCCCTTGCATGTCTAATCCACATTTGTGTATGCACTGCATGCCCTCCCCCAACCCACTGCAGAAGAGTCTTTCCTAATTCACTCAGTGTATTAAGTGTTCAGTATATCAGATATCAGATCTGTGGTGCATGGCTGTTATAACTGGTACAGCATTTTTGAAACTGCATGACACAGTCTGGTATGAAAACATCCACATACACCTAAACAATTCCCCATTGAAGCATGGAGCCCTCTGTTAGCTCTGCCATGGTCTGAGGACTTGACACTTACATGATGTCTCTGGTTGCTGGGTGTGGAAGGCGGCACGGAGGTTAGAGCAGGGCCGGCCCTGCAGCGGCAGTGAAGCAGCTGCTTGTGAGGGGAGGAGAGTCTCAGATGAAAGGAGGAAGTCAGCAGACGAGCCCTTCTGCAGGGAGCAGGAGCACCATGTCCCCCGGCGTCAGCTTTCCCTGCGGAAACATCGCTGATATCATGCTGGAGAAGGATTTCATACTTGCACCACTGATGTGTGCATGTGGAAGGGGCAGAGGGGAGGTTTGCACCATGGACCCAACATCAGGGTGCCACTTCAGGCCTGAACGGTGCCTGACCCCATCCCCTAAAATTCTGTGGTGGGCCCTGTCATTAACTTGGCTGGTATCTGATCAAAATCAAATCGTCACTTATTCATTCTACTAAGTGTCTCTCGACCTAATTTCAACTTGCCTAGAATACATAATCTCATATTTAAAACTCTGAACTTTCCAAAAAGCCTTAGAGTTTTGTGGGATTGCTGAATTTTCAATATATGTGTAATGAATCAGATTTTTTTTCTCTGCAAGAACTCAAAAAAAAAATATTGTCCTGCTTGAATTACCTTTTATTTACCTACTTTCAGTTATGCTACCTTGATACTGGCAGGGAACATGTGCCTCTGTATCATAACCTTACCATATTCATACATATTATGTAGAAAATATTTAAGTTTCATAAGAATTTATATTTATTGTGTTGTAGGCAACCATATAGAGCATGCCATTCTATCTAAAGTTGTTCATAGGTTTGTAATCATACTTTACATTCACTTTATAATTTATAACACAATTTAGCTAATATCTTTATGTTACATTTATTGAATGGTTTGATATATCACAAAAGTGGAATATTTTCAAGTTACAACACAGCTCCGTTACACAAACTTTTTTCAACCAAACTGCAGTTTCATTAGTGGTGCCCTGTGGTACAAAGTACATACAATATTGTTGCTCAAAATATTGCATTTGTCATCCAGGTCAGGTTAAGATGTCCACGTTCTGTGACTTACTTACTTGCATGCATTTTCTGGACTATTGTTCAAGTCACATACTTTAGGCTTAGATTGAACATTTTCATTACTTGTAAATTAATAATGAAGGCCTGAATTTTGCGTGTTTTGTGTGTTTGTTTTGCACTAAAACCATAAATAAACAAAGGAATAAATTAGAAAGGGATTTTTATCGGCTTTGGGTTTTAACCATTACGGACTCTTGTCACCAATTATAATCCAGCCTCTTCAACAATACCACCAGTATAAAATACAGTAAGGCAATAGCTCAGGTCAGGGATAAGTACTCATTATGTCATACATATACTTACATATATCAGTCATGCTGGAGATTAGCTAGGAGCATCTGTAAAGAAAATCAGTACTTAAAGAAATTATAAACTATCAGTGAGGTAAAATTATAAATAATTTCACCTTTCTGCCTTGCTTATCATCGCCAAGGATAAAATATGGGAGTGTAAGGATATATCAGGTAAAATGTGGGACATTTACGCTCCTCCAAGCCTGTTCGGTTCATTAAAATGCCAGTCAACCTAACATCTATTTGGATTACAGTACTCATCCACTCCTGCTGTGGCACTACACATGTAATAATTGCATGTAATAATTCCCTCTAAAATTTTGTTTCAGTGCATGGAGCAGTGGTTGTGGAAGAAACAGACGTGTCCCATATGCCGTGTCCATGTGTCCATGCCGAAGCCCCTCTACTGGTCCTCATGTCGCACCTCAGTTCCATGATGGTCCTGCACCTCCATCTGCTGCATTGCCCCGCCTCCCCCCCATCTACTCCCACCTCACATCCTTCTGCATGAACCCCCCTCACTCCTTGGCCAACATATGAGGGTAGAAGATCATACACAACCACATTATGTTTATTTGTTTCTCCTTGGGTTG
Organism: Neoniphon sammara; assembly: GCA_900302535.1. Classification (NCBI taxonomy): domain Eukaryota; kingdom Metazoa; phylum Chordata; class Actinopteri; order Holocentriformes; family Holocentridae; genus Neoniphon; species Neoniphon sammara. The sequence continues at coordinate 31,794 of OMKZ01017903.1, read as the reverse complement.
CACAGGATCATGCAGTTTACACAAAACAGTATTCAGGAGGAGACTTTCATGTACCTTCTGTCGTGGGGAGTCCAGTGTTCAACAAAATGTCACTTGGCTATTTGCTCTATCTCCTCTGACTATGTGACCTTTAACCTTGACCTCAGTCTTACTTAACCCAGACACTGAATATCTATAGACTTTTTTTAACACCACTTTAGCACTTGAAACACAGTAGACATTTTTGTGACACATTAAAAGACTTGATGGTAAATTGAGCGTCAGCATTGGACTATCCAGATGAAGTGTTACCAGTGTTTTTTTATATTTTGTAGACTAAATCCATGGCGATGACAGAACTGAATGACAGGATTTGATACTGACATGGATAGAAAGTGCAATACTTATAGTTCATGACCAGCTATTTGCAAATCTAAAGAAATTTAGATGATTTATACCCATATTAATAATCTTTTATACTACAGACTGTAAGAAACAACGGACTGGGCAGTTAAAATTACAATTAACATTCACTTAATAAGAATGAAATCTCCCCCTAAAAGAGTGAGCATGTCCATCTCCTCCTTATCCTGCCTTACTGCTGTCATTTATTTTGCACGTAACCTCTAATCCAATGTCAATAGCTTTCCAGGATCTCTGTGTTGTGTTACACTGCCAAACAACAAATCACAAAGTTTACAGCTTGTACTAAATATTTATAACAGAATCCGGCTGCCTGTAAAATTTATAAGATTTGATTATGAAAAACATAAATTCATTTCAAGTTTTGACAAATAGCTGTTTTTACATGTATAACAAATTATTTCAAGACTCATACTGTGTGTATATTTATATTGCTAAAGTTTAATTTAAGTCACTAATTGGCAAATTCATGGTAATCTTCTGTAATCCTGCCTGGGTTTATGTCCAAACAAATGGGAAATGAATTTGTCTGCAGTCTGTGCTACAGATGGAATAAGGTCTAGTTGTATCAACACAAGTATAATGGAGGGTATCCTGTTCATTCTTCTCTATTATATTTTACCTTGGCTGCATGTCATCCCCCCCTGTCCTTCCTGTCTAGCTCTTCTGTCGCTGTCGAATAAAGCAGAAATGCCAAATAAATAAATATATGAAAAAAATGAACGAATAATTAAATAAATAAAAAGAAAGAAAGAAGAGAAAGAAAGAAGCCATGGCACATAGAGGAGACTGGGAATTTGGGTGCTTTGGGTGATTTGAGCTTTTCGGGAAGTTGAGCCAGTTACTGTCAACCATGTAAAAAGTGTCTCATCTCACCCCATGGAGGGTTAACCCGCCTGAACGCAGTTTGTAATTTGCAGGATAGAGTTTACCCATCTTTTTACTCTGACATAAATCTTTATGACATCAATTCTGAGTGTAGGCCTCTATCAAAATTAGCACCATCAAACAGATAGGGACTTTTAAGGGGAAGAACATAAATCTTTTTTTTTTTTTTGAATGAATGAATGAATAAATAAATAAATAAATAAATAAACAAATAGGGGTTGGGGTGGGGTGAGGTTGTTTGATGAAAGCCTGGGGGTCATAGTGTGCTTATGTTTTAATTTACGAATATCACAGTTAACAACTACCCAACTACACTACGGAGATTATCATTATCTCCAAAACTATCTCGTTTTATAGTGAATCACACCGGTAGCTGAATGACATAACCCAAAGAAAACAGCCGTGCGGCGTGATGGGTTTGTTCTCCAGCTGCAGGCTACGTGCTGGAAGTCGTGTCCTATTTCTTGGAGTCGACTTGCCTGGATGGAAAGTAGCGGTTTAGTCTGAGCAGGGTGGGAAGGAGCTCCAGCATCCTGCAGGCGGGGTAAAAATGCACACGTGGAACCTCGGTCACCGGAGACTGACAAGGCTCTCGACCAATCAGAGTGCGAGGTGATGACGCGTTTTACAATACTCAGCCAATGGGACACTTTCTGGGGGGACGTACCCCTGAAAATGCCCAAAACAGCTCACATTCAGGGGGAAAAAAAGAAAAAAAAAGTAATGATTGTGAAACAGTTCAGGTTGGAAGGATGTGGTGGGAGTCTGCAGCCTCGACGGGGATAAGAGATGTTTATTTTGCGTCTTGCTGAGGAACCGGAGGGGAAATCTCTGTTCTTCACTACTGGAAAATGATTTGCGTGTTAAAGAAATGTCAATGCTTTGATCTTTCTGTGCGCATATACTTTGAGGAACTTTTCATTTCCGGAAACAAACCAACTTTGGTAAGAATCTTTTTTTCCATCTCTTCTGTAAAGGAATATAAGTCTTCTGCTGTGTATGTATACAGCAAGGCTTATCCATAAAACATCCAGTCTACTTCAAAAGACTTATAGTGTATTTCTCCTGCTGATCATAAAATGTACTTATAAAATGGCCTGTGAAATTCTTATGACTGACTGACTCCAGTATAACAGCTCACACTCAGGCTTAATAAAACGCATAACTCATCACTGTAGAGATCTTTCCACCCAATAATCTCACAAGGTAAAAAAAACTTGTTGGCTCAGCCTTCACATGCCAGCAGCACATTTCAGTAGCTGCTCTTAAAAATGCCATCAATTCATCTGTGTTTCTGTAAACTCTGAGATCAGAACAGAGCAAAACTAAACTATCAAGGGCTCTGCATCCAGGTAAAGTAATGCTTTTAGATCTTTTAAAAGTGATTATGTGTTTATGTGGAGAACTGGGCTCAGTAATTACTTTTGGCAAGAGTTTAGGCCTGTGTTTTCTATAGCCTCTCCCTTTGATGGCCTTTTAATGCATCAGGGCAGAGATCCATGTGGTGGCTCCTAAGTGTTGTTTAATTTACTGTTATTTCACCCATTATAAATGAGCTCCTTGGGAGTACAGTTTGTACAAGAATGAGTATTGAGAGCAGCCTTCCCACCTACATTTCATTTTTTTTTCAATTTCAATTTTGAAATTCAGGGCCAAACCAACTAAAAAAGAAATCTCAGAATGAACTGCGCACATTTTACTTTTTACATTAAGAGCAAATTCTGTGTCAGCCAGTCTTCTAGAAACAGGCACTCAAATGGCAAGAGGGAATGATTGCCATGGTGACTGAAGTGTTTTCCCCAGTTTGGAGAGGTTGCACAGGCTTGTAGCGTGGCTGTGACCATCTCACAAAAGCTCAGTTTACCATCACAAACAGATCTATTTGTTTTAAGTGCCCTTCTTCAAAAGGTTTCCTTTGTGGTTTGGCAGAATATATCAATCCATCTCCATCACAAAGCATACAGAGTACGGCCATACACCATGCCTGGTAATAGTCTTTCCTCATTCTCGCTTTCCGCTCAGTATTGCTATCACTCCAACACTGCTTTCTGAATTTAGAAAGCATTATGTGTTGCTAATGGAACTGACAGGAAATCCAGGGGAGAAAAACTTATAAGCGGCTTATAAAGCCTCTTTGTGCTTGCGAACCCATCTCATATTTACAGTGGATCAATAAATAGAGTATGGATGATTATGAATGCAACAGGGCACATAAAGCAGAACTGACTTTAAAATTATATTTGGTTTTGATTTGTTCCCTTAAATGGCCATTTCGCTCCCATGAGAGAATAACTGTTTAAAGATGGCCAGCAAATGATGACAGTCTAGATTAGACTGGTCTGCAGCCAAGGAAAACAGCACAGCATTCAGGTGCACAGGATTAATTATGCAGTAAATGATGGCTAATCATTACTGAGGAGAACATGGCACCAGAGATGGGAGTGTGAGAGGAACTGAAATGGAGCCAGGGTTGAGCTCAAACAGTCTAATTGTACGTTTCTTTAGAAGATTATCATTTACACAGCTGTGGGTCAGTTTACACATTAGTGCAACCAACATTTTAATCCATTTAAGTTCTGGAAGGGAACGTAGCTATAGCTCAAGTGGAAAAGCTGCTCTTTTACTATGCACAGTCACTCTAATTGGTCCCCTTCCTCGTCTAGACCCGCCCCTACCAAGGTCAGCTGTAGGGCTGTTGCCAACACACACACTCATTATGTCTGATTATGATGTTTACCTTAATTGCAGACACCCCTCCACTTTTCCTCTCTCATCTGTGTTATTCTCACTTGCCTCACCCCAACCTAAAAATGTAGCCTCGTGATACTGTAAGACACATCGCATTAAAACATTCACCAAGTGGTGTATGTAATGTTATGATCTTTTTTGGGACATTTGCTAAAAGAAAATCAGTTTTATTTCTAGAATAACAGAATTTTTCTGATATTTTAGCAGTGGTTTATCACTTTAACATTACTACTCCGATGGTGGATTGTGTAAGTTGCTAACAGCAGCTGCTGACAGATCTGTCCCCTTCTGTGATTGAGGCACTGTGAGGAATCATGGGGAGCTTCAAGGGTCACGCACTTCCCGGGAGCTTCTTCCTTGTAGCTGGGCTCTGGTGGACGGGAAAGTACTCCCTCTGGTACGCCACCCGCAGGAATAAGAGTCTGGGCTCCACTCGCCTGGCCAGCAGAGCCTCACAGCGCCGCCTGGAGATCATTGAGAGCTCCGTCATCATCTTCTTCTCTGTTGTTGGTGAGAACGCCTCTACGGTCATTTGCAACACATGATCTGGAAATGCTACAAGCTGTGAGTGACAGCTTGGATATTGGAATATTTTGTCATCTTTTCCTGGCTTTAAAGGCTGCAGCACATCAAAGTGATGCAGTTTTCTGAAGTTATTAGACTGTTGTAGCTGTTCTGTTATTTCCACCTACTTGGTCATCATATCCACTTTACTAATGATTGTTGTGTGTAAATATCTTATGAAAACACTAATAATCATCCATACAATATCTTAACAATACCAACATCACCCAGCACTATGTAAGTCAAACTTCCACATTAATGCATTCATAAATTCTGCATAAATTCTAGCCCAGATCACAGCAGCTTTTCAGTATAAAATTCTTCCATCATAAACAAGAAAACTATATAAATGAACATGGAGAAGCTGAGCTTTAACATATTAGAGGCAAGACTTGATCCTGCTTGTAGCAGTGATAAGGGGTTAGGCTCAATAGGGCTGAAAAGGGAAGTTTCTCTCTGGGTAACTTTACAGTAACATAATACTTAAACTTCTTAACATGATAAAGTGGGAAGGTACTCAGTATTGCAGGTCATAAGGTCATAATCCTCTGTGTTTAACTCTCAGCCTAATGCCATACGGTGCAGTTTAACTGAAATTATTCACTCTTAAATGAAAGAGATCTCAGTGTTTCCTCTGTGCGTTTCTCCAGGGATGCTGGCGGAGCAGTTTGCAGCAGACGGACCCCGACTCCAGCTGTATGACTTTGCAGAGAAACACTGGGCATATCTGATGAACTGGCAACACGCCACCATGTACCTTTTCTTTGGTCTAGCTGGGACAGTGTCTGTGATCATCCACATCACAGAGGCTGCTCCACTGGCGCTGGACAGACTAATGCTGGCTATTGCTTTCTTTAATGAAGGTAAGAAGTTGCTAATCAGAAAAAGGGTGTTTTTTTTCCTCTAGCCTCCACTTAGGCTGACCATTCATTATCCCATAATGTGATGACTCAGATTGCATGCTGAATTCATGTTTTTTTAGTAAAGCAGATGAAAATTCTCTGAAAAATAGAAAGCAGACCTCCTCTAATGCTGACCTAGTAGGCAACTTCCAAAGTCTCTTGAACAGTTTATGTTTGTTGATTGTTTATCTTGGCCGGGGTTTTACTGACAAAGTAGCCCATGAATGCAGCCGAAGTCCCAGATATCATTTTTCCCCCATGGCATATGAATGCTGTATGATAGCTATGGATAAATATAAATAAATGAAATAGTCTAATAACATAAATCCCAATCTATCTATCTATCTATCTATCTATGTATCTATCTATCTGATAGACAGGGGTGAAAATATAACCTCCTTCCAAGTTGTTTTGGTTGTGACTGAAATGTAATTACAACTGATGGTCTGGCACAGCTTCACCCAAAAAAAACAACAACAACAACAAAAAAAAAAAACAAGGTGCATGGAATAGTCAGGAACAGTTGAAAATCATGTGGATTGCAGCCACACTTGTAGATGAAAGATGATGATGAAAGATCATTGATTAAAACGCATTGTGGCATGTGGCTTTTATCAGGGATTATCTACAAATGCTGCTGGAATCCTCATGTTTTTAAACCATGTAATGCGCAAAAAACAAATCTAAATTAACTAAAGTGACTCACTAACGAACTAAATTTGTTTCCCTCCTGTTATATTTCATGCACTCCAACCCATTGGAGAGCTTTTCATGTGGATTTCTTGTGGATTGTGATTAATATGTCTTGTCCTTGCAGGATTTCTTTTCTTCTACCACCTCCATGGCAGGGCCATGCTGGATGTCCACGTGCATCAGCTCCTGCTCTTCGCCATCTTCGGACAGGCTCTCATCGCCTTCCTGGAGATCTTCCACAGAGGAAACATCATTCTGGAGCTGCTGCGGTGCACACTCACGATTTTACAAGGAAGCTGGTTCTGGCAGGTAAAAATAAATAAATAAATAAATAAATAATGCATGCATATTTTTGTATTTGAGTGAAATGAGTGCTACTTTGTATTACCTGATGGCAACAGTAATCCCTGACGTGACCTTCTCTTTGGATGCAGATTGGATTTGTGCTGTACCCACCCAACGGCCCTGAGTGGGACATGAAGGACCACAGTAACGTGATGTTCATTACCATGTGTTACTGCTGGCACTTTGCCTTTAGCATGGTAGTTGTGAGCGTGCTCTACTGCACCGTCAACTGGTGAGAACCTGCACGGCACTGGATTTCTCATAAGCTGCTGCTTGTTTATTTTTCCTGGACATGGTATAATCACATCGACACAGCGAATAACAACTTGAGTGCTTCTTATGGCGCTCTCTCCTCACAGTTTATTATAATTTTTTCCTGCGTTTGACTCACTCTCATGTTTTTCTGTTCTCTCTGTAGTGTGGTTCGCTCCAGGTTGAAGAGGACTCCTCCGATGGAAATGGGACTTCTGAAGCCCAGAGACAGGGAGCCTGACTCAGAGGATGAGATTTTGTGAAGCCCCGTGTTCATCATCCCACAAACATTTTCACACGTAATTTCACAATGGAATCAGGGATGTCACATGAAGCATCAGTACGACTGGATGCAAAAAAAAAACCATGAACCCAAAGGGATAAGGACATGGCCTCTGGATGCTTTCTTTATAAATATATCTCTACCTCTGTCTTATTTAATCAAATATAATCTCCCCTCGTCCATGCTTATGTTGTCCCGTACTATTTATTATACTGTGGCCTACCACTTTGAATATTTTCCGTTTTTATCATCAAATGTTCTTAAATTTTGCACATACACTACATGTGAACAGGAAATCAAAGGGTAAGCTTTTTATGGATTGCATGCTTTTTATTCGACCTGGCAAACTGTCTTTGTCAAACATGTTAGTGTGGTGAAAACAATGAATCATGTTTGTTCAGCATCATACAGGACATCATATGTGGACATACTTGAAACCATGTGTTAAAGTACTTTGCGTGTCTTTTCTGCTCTATCACGTCAGGAGGCTGAGTCACAGATGTTCGAGTCAGACAGTGGTTTAAATATTTAGATACTGCATTTTAATATCAATACAGAATACTAATTAATCAAACATTCTCTGTGTTGTTTTTGTGGGTGTTATTGTTATTGCTGTTTTTGCATAGAAATAGCGAGATTATAGTGACCTTAGGATTTTTTTCTTTTTACACTGTCAGTATACTATTGTAACATTTTTTTAAATTTGTACTTAAATTTTTTTTTTTTTTTACATTCAATTTATTCAATTATTTTTTTTCATTCAAAATCTATTTTTCAAGTGTGACCTGGCCAAGAGGCAGCTGCACAGATAAAACACACAGGTTACCTACAGACCTTTTGAAGACATTTCAGCTACAGATGCTTTGCTTTCTCAAGCCAAAACAAAAACAAAAAAACAAATGACTAAGCAGTACTGTTATGCTAATTAGGCTGGTTTAGGAAACATGATATCTAAACTCTTCACTATACGTTGGACTCTCTAAATTTTAAATACTTCATTAAAGTGTGTTTAAGTATTTGTATTAATGACATTCCACACCATGAGCTGAGTCAGACACCTGTCTATGTTGTTGGATTTTCCAATATCTTTTATTCAGCTGAGATATTGACAAGCGGCCTTTGCAGAAATCCTGCCAACAGGCGTCACCGAAGATCGTCTATGAAGAAAGAGTGTGTGTCAGAAAATGGTCTGAAAATGTGGGCCTGTGAACCCCAAAATCCAACAGATACAGGTCTGAAATAACTTGCTGTTTCTGTATTAACATTACTTCCACGTTTTGTTTAATCCAAAATACAGTGAGCAAAATCACAACAGTTTCATTAATGCCACTACAGGTGTGCATTTAACACTTCTTCGCTGAGATGGTTTACCTGGGGGAAAAGGGGCAGAGTGAGACCTCTTTGCTTCCTCCTCCCTCAGGTGTCACCGTGGGTGTCACCTCTGTAAACTGTAAAATCATGCACCTGGGCAGGTAGGCTACCTGTCATCCTCCCAGGTTGTCAGGAGGAATACCAGTGACGCTGCCGCCTGTCCACACAGATTATAAGAAACCGATACATTTCCTCTTGTACCAGGAAACAAGTAGATAAATACACCGAGAAAGCATCTTCAGCTATGGACAAATTAAAGTCGGTTTTAAGTGGTGAAGAGGGGCGCAGAGACGACCGGAATATTTTACAGGTAAAACATCAATGAAAACTCGTTTTAAACTTTGGGCTTTAAACATAGCTTGGCGGTATCTGATACACGAAGAATCAATACAAAATGTGCATCTTTCTACAGGCTGCCAATGAAGCCTCAACTTTAGGCTGGGGCACACGTGTGAAGGGATTCATCGCCTGTTTCGTGATCGGGGTCGCGTGCACAGTATTGGTATGTTTCTTTAATGATTTGTTCAGCATGGTCCCATTTGTTTCCTTTTACTTTGCGCAAAGAGGGAAGCGCACAGGTGATGTGGCTTTACTGGTTAGTCTTGCTCTGAGGAATGTGCAAGATGCCATTGTTAATCAGACTTGAATTGAAGCTAAACCCTTCCTTGAAGTGCTCACCACAACTTAGAAATAAGACATGCAGTCTGTATGTACCATCAGTTCATGAAGGCCAAAACCAGCTGACTGAATTTCTGTCTTGCAGGGAGTATGTACGCTCTTTCTCCCCAGGATTGGACTCATCCTCTTTATTGTCTTTTACACATTTGGGAACATATGCTCTCTGTGCAGGTGAGAGTCTTGTCAGAATAACACAGGACAGCAATAACCTGCAAATCATGTTACCATTTGCAAGTAGCCTCACACCGATCTATCCAACTGCTGATGCGCTGTGAGGTTTCATCATTTTCAAGAGGTTTTTGATTATTCTCCATGATTCTGTCCAACAGCACGATGTTTCTGATGGGTCCTGTGAAGCAGCTGAAAAGGATGTGTGACAAAACAAGAGCACTGGCCACCACGATTATGATTGTGAGTGCACATCCCTGTTTCTGTTTGACTTCATTGCAATGCTCAGCCTACATGATGTGACTTTGACTCTGGCTTCCTTATAAGCACAATTAAAAATGCAAAATTACAGTATTAGTAGTTCTTTACATATAATAGTGCAAGTGTCTTCTTCATTTCACACACACTGTTTTCATGGTTCTGTGATGAGTATATGCGAAGGTCTGAAGCATTAAAATAGAACAATACAAAACCAGCAAAATAGGCCCTGATTTAACAAGTTAATATAATGCATTTAAATGTTATAATTTAAATTCAGTGAACTGTTTTCTAGTTTATATGTCAACTTTTGCAGACTTTGAGAGGATCTGCTTTGGTAGTTTCATTAATATAAGTTTCACATTCTAATCTTGAAGCCCTGTTGTAAACCATAATAGCATAAAGCCAAATTGATAACTGAGACCCTTGTGTACTTGTTCTCATTTTCCTCAGAAATTAATTTCATGCTGTGTCAGAGTTATTCAGAGCCAAACATAATCAGTGGTACACTGAAATGCAAAAAGGCTGAAAGACAAACAGGGCTGCAGCCCCCCCAGGAGTCATTGCAAATAAAAATTTTTGACAGCATATATAATAAATATTAAATGGAAGGAATTTCAATCTGTTTTAGACACCTTGGTACCCTGAATGTTATTATGTGTAAAATACAAGCTGACAATCTGACATTCAACCTTATAGTAACTGTTTTAAATTATGAGAGCTTAGAGCCAAAACATCAGTCAGTGTGTCACTGTCCAAGCACTAATGGAGCTCATCTTTAGTTATTCACATTTGTCCCATTCATTACTCTAGACTTGCCTTGTGCTGACTCTCTGCGGAGCCTTCTGGGTGAGTGATCTTTGTTGAAGAAAGGAAATGTAACACCTGCCCATATCATACAGTGTTATCCACACAAGCTCATTTGAATTTTCTCATAGCCCATAATTATATATATATTTTTTCTATTCATACAGTGGAAGAACTTTGGTCTCACTTTGTTATTTTGCATCTTGCAAATCTTAGCGTTTGCCTGGTGAGTCACAGATTTTCCTCTTGGACAACTCAGATTACAACTTGACATACAGTAACTTTGTGATACAAAATTGTGTTCTGTTTGCAGGTACGGATTGTCATATATCCCGTTTGTCAGGTTTGTTATTATTACACAATTTATTTAAAGCAAAGAAACATACACTGTCAAAATGTCACACATACACTCTATATCCATTTCCTTTATTTCAATTACTTTCCAGGGAAGCGATAATGAAGATGGTGGCTATCTGCATGAAGTGAACACTGTGTAGTCGCCTGGGTGAAGGACCAGGCTTGATGAAATATCTTTTAGAAAGGGGCAGGTCTCTTGTTGATGTTGCTGAAATCACCTTGACTCCATGTGCTTCTGCATCAGAAAGTCTGTCAACTTTTTGCCTTCACAGATCTCTTCTGTTTACCTTAAAACAGGACATATTTGTAATGTTTATTTTTCTTCATTATTCTTGTTTCACTGATTTGATAGATTTGATTCCTGGGGTGTTTGGATTAATACTCCATTTGTAGATCAATTTTAAAGTCTTGGTTATGTTACTAGTGTAAATATTTGTAATAAATGTATTTATTGGTTATTTGTGTTTATTTGTATGGATACACAACACATCCACATCATTACCATTATTCAGGGGAATAAATTTTGGTGTAACCCTGTATTATTTGTGGGGTTATGTTATTTGAGTGTCTCATGTCTTAGGTTTTATTTTAATATTCTATGTATATATTAGTATATGAACATTCAGAGCACAACTTAATCTCTAATCTCTTTGATCTACTATATTGGATATACTAAAAGAGCTTCTTTAAGCTAAGAAAAAATTCTAATGTTGAATGAGCATAATTAAGCTATCCTGCACTTTGACTTACTAGCCTAACAAAAGGAAAAGAAAGAATGCAGGGAGAAAAAAGAAACAAAGCTGATCAATAGCAAACTGATTAATGAACTGATGACCATTCATAAGATAACTATTTTTAAATATTAATGAGTATTAGGTATTAATGCTCAAGGCCAAGTTTTTCAAAATGTTCCCGATAATTTCAGTAATTTGACTGAATCAAATCTGCTTGTTGGGCATCTGAAAACTGATGAAATTCTGAAAATTCAGACATGTATTTGGATTCGTGTTTCCGGTCCTTTTTCTAGTCAGTTTTGGTTTTTATGTTGTTCAAAACTCAAAGGCAGAAAATAAGATGATACAAAAAATCAGGACAAAAGTTTGGGCCCCATTGTAAACGTGGATTCAGTGTGGATTTAGAGACATAAAGGGCATTGTAGCATCACCACTCATCAACAAGATTAAATATTAGTCGTTAATAGTTCATAGTTGTTAAATTAATGTCGATTAAAAATATTTATCTAACAAATTTACCCCTGCTAAAATAAATATTACCATACTGTGATACTCTCTGACAGTACCGCCTTTTCCCCCGGGTCACATGACCTAACCAGGAAGTGCTGGCAAATTTTGAAGCGTGCAGACATGTTCAAACAAGTCTGTCAACACAAGCAAGTTGTCTGCAACTTTTAGCCCTGCTACTCTGGAAATATGACAAGCTTCCCTTTAAAAATACAAAACAGTATAAAAGAAAAGAAGAAGACGACTCTTGCTCACAGTGATTTGCAGAAATGGGGGTTACAAGGTTTGTAGGCTTTCTGTTTGAGTTATTTTCCTGATAAACTTTGTTAGCTAACTGCAGCTAGCTGGTTTGACAGCATACTCTGGACTTGGTGTGGTCCGACAATTAATGTTTAACCAGCCTTAAATAATGCCATAAATAGTTTTACACTCCCACGCTCTACATAATGGAGTACACCATATTACTGTGTTGAAGCAAGTGACTTGACATTACTGCAGGTCCCAGGCTAAAGTGATCGTGTCTTCCTAGGGATACAATTGAGATCCTACCAACTAGATGGTGTGCAGTGGCTGACTCAGTGCCTAAAGTATCAGGAGGGATGCATTTTAGGAGACGAGATGGGCTTGGGAAAAACCTGTCAGGTCTGTGATGCATCAGGTTTCCTAAAACCAATTCCAAGTGTCTCCCCACGTGAGTGCAGTCAGTGTAGATGCACTGTAAAATATGGATGTTGTCTCATCACAGGTTCCCTACGCACCTAGGATAACCTGATCGAAGTATTAAGCATTTTTGAAATGAATAAATACTTTTTATTATTATTATAACACCCAGTTCTTTGCGGAACAATAGAGAATTCTGTGGATTTGATGTTAGTTGGCACCACCATTACTGGTTTCCTGCATGAAAAGATGTCACAGCTGTACAGTGTCTACCTCAAGAGGTTTCTTCTCAGGACATTCTCGATTTCCCCACAGACGATTTCTCTGCTGCTGTATGTGGCAGCATCTCCTGGAGCAAAGGGCCCGTTTCTGGTCCTCAGCCCACTTTCTGTCATGGAGAATTGGAGAAAGGAGATGGAATGGTAGAGAGAATCATATATTTGAATGTATTTTATGTATTTAACTTTGTATTCTTTACTATGTTAACAACACATGAATTACAGAGTGTTGTCCTTTGCTCTTCCTCTTGAATTTTGCAGCATCGCCCCTTCTCTGACTGTGCTGTGCTACAAGGGAGACAAAGAGAGGCGGGCTGAGATTCAGATGGATACAGACAACCTGAACTTCCACGTTCTGCTCACCACATATGAGGTCTGTGGGTGTTTGGTGTAAAAATTGCTTTTGTTGAATTTCCTTTATGTTGAAACTGAGAGTGTTAACTGAAACCAGATTTCTCTCATTTTCAGCTATGTCTTAAAGATGCCTCATTCTTGAGAAAGTGAGTGTGAATGCTTTTTTTTTTCATCCTTTATCAGAAACATCAAAAGCAAATGCACTTTTATGTATGTATAAAAGGACATCATGCTCAGTGGGGAGAGTAATTGTCAATTGCTATATAATCTGGACTTTGTCATTCTCCTGCTCAGGTGGAAGTGGAAGGTTCTGGTGGTGGATGAGGCTCACAGATTGAAAAATCAGAACTCACTATTGCACAGAACCCTAACAGAGGTACTGAGCTGCACCCGGTTTGTATTGTCAAGTCACTGCATCCATGTCCTTCCCACTGATATCACCATGAAGTTGCATTCCCCTGATCCTCAATCCATTGCTTTGTTCAATTCCTGTATAGTTCTCAGTGGGTTTTCGAGTTCTTCTGACTGGGACTCCCATCCAGAACAACCTGCAGGAGATCTACTCCCTGCTGAACTTCATTCAGCCCAGCCTCTTTGCAGCAGAGGAGACGGACCACTTTGTGAGCTCGTACTCTAATCTACAGAATCAGCCTGCTCTTGGTATGAAAGACATGATCTTTATTACTGTCTAAATATGAAATAGTTATTAAAATTTTGAATTGTAATGATTTAACAAGGTATCCATCAGGTATTGTTATATGAGACATTTTTAGGGTTCCCATTGTGATGGAATATGTGTTTTCTAATGCTGGAAAAGTTGTGGAAGGTGATATATAGTAGGATTTTTTGGAAATTTAATGGAAATTTGTTCTTAATCTCTTTTCAAATGGTCAAGTGACACCCAAATTAAGATGATTAAAGTAGTAATGGTAGTAAGCCAAAACAAGATCTGGCACACTACAATCACCTATTCAACTAAAAGGATATATTGGTGCTGGCAGATGTTGGTGACAGTAATCGCGCTACATGTCATGGAAAGGTCATGGAGCTGAAAATGTGTAAAGACCAAGATGTGTTTTTGCGTTTGCATTAACACTCTTGCTGGTTTTTCTGCCTCTGTCGGCAGCTCGAGAGCTGCAGAGTGTCCTGGAGCCCTTCCTGCTGCGCAGGATCAAGTCGGAGGTGGCTGCAGATCTGCCCAAGAAGACCGAGCTGGTGATGTATCACGGCATGTCCGCTCTGCAGAAGAAATACTACAAAGCCATTCTGATGAAGGATCTGGGTGAGACGTCTGCAATATGATGATGGGCCATTGTAGATTTTAGATTATATGTACTGTGTTGGGTTTTTAGGTTATAACACGCTCATGATACAGCATGTTATTGTTGAATAACTGAAATGTGTGAATGGTGATTTAAAAAATACTTATAAATTTTCTCTCCACTTCCAGAGGCTTTTACAAATGAACAAGGCAACAAGACAAGGCTGCTGAACATCTTGATGCAGCTGAGAAAGTGTGTTGACCATCCATACCTATTTGACGGTGAGATGTAGTCAGTGATAAATAAATGCAGAGTGGATTAATCTTGGTTATTTCAAATGGGATATGAGAGTCTAAACGAGTCTCCTCCGTTTTCCGCTTTCTTGCCTAGGAGTGGAACCAGAGCCCTTTGAGATGGGGGAGCATCTGATTGAAGCCAGTGGGAAACTTTGCCTTCTGGACAGCTTACTGGCTTACCTGCACAAACGGTCAGTCAGTCAGCTTTAACTGAGGAGGGGCAAATAAGGCTGGAAGTTTGGCACCAAATGAAGACTGTAATAACAATAAAAGAATGTTACAGGCATTCCAAACAAGTAAAAGGCGGTGGTTGTCTTTATTGATGATTGACCAAAAAACCAACATGCCATTGCTGAGTGCCTGTAACATTCTTTTATTATTGCAGTCGTCATTTTTCCCATGGCCACACAAGCAGCTGTTTTTGTTATAATTCTTTTTTTATAATTCATATTCAGCTGTGAATCTGACTAAATGAAGACACTGTGCTGAGTAGTTTGCCATGTTAATCGGCTCCAGCAGGTGGCAGTGTAGACTCTGTCCCACTGCTGCTGCATCAGGCTGTTAGTGTTGTGATAACTGTGCTGTATACATGAACTGATGATCACTTTATTTAACTTGGTCAGTTTTTAGACATGTATTTTCCCTTAAAGAAAGCAACAGTTGTTTCTTTCATTGCCACTTTGTTGAAATACTGTTGAAGCATGTTGGGTTTTAGCATGGCCTGATGTTGGCAGCTTCATTTGTCCTTATCATGTCGGTCAAAAATTGACATTCGTGCTCTTTTGATCATTCCAAAGCAAAAAGTGTCAGAGTTTGTCTTAAGTGTAATATCACCACACTATAACAAGGTTACATACTCATAGGCTTATTGCTTGTGTTATTACTCTCTTCACGTACATGACTCAAGGGGCCATCGGATCCTGCTGTTCTCTCAGATGATGAGGATGCTAGATATTCTGCAGGATTATATGGAGTACAGAGGTAAACAAGGGTCTTGGTCCTGTAGTGATTCACAGCACGTCCCACACACACACAGACATTTAACAGCTGATGTCTCTATTGAATAATTCTAAGAGAATGGCACTCTTTTGTTGTGATGTAACATGTATCTGATATCTGGGTAAGCACATGCTGCGGCCTGCGTGCCTGTTTTACATGTTGGCGCTGTTGACTCTTGTTTCATGTCCCATCTTTCTGAAACAAGAAGATGAAGTGCTGCCTCACTTACAATTTCTGAGTAGTTTGATAAAGTCACAGAAGCAGCAATTTACACCAATTCAAGAGTATATTGATAAAGGCAGTCGTTATAATTTCTCACATTAAAGAGTTTTTGTGTTTGTGTAATGCGTGTTCATGTGTTAGCCACATTAGTGCTGACAGGAGATTTTCTTTTTAGGGTACAGCTATGAACGCCTGGATGGATCTGTGCGGGGTGAAGAACGCAATCTAGCCATCAAGAACTTCAGCAGCAAGGACATCTTTGTCTTTTTACTCAGCACTAAAGCAGGTGACTGAAACTTGGTTTCATCTCCTTGTTTTAATATCTTTAATAAGAAGTACACTGGGTTCAGACTGAATATAATCATGAGTGGATGATGTGCACGTTATGAATGATATTTGAAACTTCATGTGTTAGTTTAAATATTCTAGTTGTAAGATGACTCATGTTCTACAGAGAAATGGCTTTTTCCGTGATGTAGTTTTTGTATGTTATTATTTTGACTTGTATTCAGTTGATTATTTGTTTTGTATCTTTGATTTAGAACTAAATTTTCAGTCAGGAATTTTGCATATAACAAGCATATCTTGTTTTACTATACATATTGAAGCCTCATGAGATATGTTTATTGTGTAAGGCAGTTTTGTTTTGTTTTGTGTTTGTTCGTTTTTTTGCACTGTATTGCACTACTGAGTATGCTAAAAAAAATTATTTATGATGCTTAAGGTGGTTAAGTGCATCTGATAAACTACATTGCACAAAGTTTGCAGAAGCAAAAAGTAATTTTGTAAGTCACCCCGTCGCTGACAGAGCTGAGCTAAAATTCACCATGGCTGCACTTCTGTGTCTGCCGGGTTCACAGCAGTAGCTGAGAGAGGAAAGGGGAGTCTGATCACACAGAGATAAGAGTTGTGGCAGGATGACACTGTGATGTAAATAAGGCCAGCACTTCTCTTACAGTTTTCTATGCACAATGTGAAAGAAAGGAGAAAGAAACCTAATTTCCTGTCACAGGCAGTCTCTTTATGCATGTAATGCTGCATGCCATATGAGTGCATCTTGCTGTATACAGGAAATTACACTATCATTCATATGGAATGAGGAATTCTTAAAAGTATGTGACTAAATAAACAGGATGTGGTTGCATTGCTTTCTGGTATAAAAAATGAATCAGATTGTGTGCTGTATATTTCTAATTAGCTGTTTTTGCAGGTGGAGTGGGAATGAACCTCACTGCTGCCGACACTGTCATTTTTATGGATAGTGACTTCAACCCCCAAAATGACTTGCAGGCTGCTGCACGCTGCCATCGGATTGGCCAGAACAGGTAACATGGGAAAATTCAGCAGACTGTGCCATGGTATTTTGCTCTGATAGTCCAGAAGCGCTAGTTATTACTATTTTTGTCAATGTGACTCAAAACAGGCCTGTGAAAGTGATCCGCCTTCTTGGAAGACACACTGTGGAGGAGATAGTGTACTCTCGCGCTGTGTCCAAGCTGCACCTCACCAACACTATTATTGAAGAGGGACGGTTCTCTTTGCTGGACCAAGCCCAGTCTGCCGCTGCAGGGCTTCAGGTTGATGAAACTGTGACGGTCTCACACAAAACCACAGCAACGTTATCTTTCTTCTTCGAATCCTGCTTTCTTCATTTCCTTTGTCTGTGTCCTCTTTTTCTTATATTGTGCTATCTTGGTTTTACCATTTTCAGTTCCTACTCATGTTCTCTGTCTCCTACAGTTGAGTGAGATCTTGAAGTTTGGGGTGGATAAGCTTCTCTCATCAGAAGAGAGCTCTATACAGGACGTGGACCTGGGGAAGATCCTGGGTCATTCCTGTGACGGTCAGTGGGTGGCTGATGAAGACTCCACGTCGCTCCGAGCGGAGGAAGAAGAAGAGCAGGACTCTGAATCTGATGGGCAAAGTATGTTTTTTGTGGCCAAGTGACATAGAGGCTTTGTTCATATATGCACACTTACCCTGATACTAAATAGGTATTTGTGGCATGTAAACATGTTCCCACTTTCAGTTTTGGTTCTCACCGCCTTTGCAAACCCAGATGCACACAGAGATATAGGTACATTTGATGTCAGCAAGAGACATCGCACTGATTACTATTGGGATTATCATTAATCCTTGTATTCACAGTAGTCAAGTATTGCTCAGTCACTAAAGAAATACATAGCTGGCAGGCAGACCTTTTCATACTTTTATGATAGACTGTTGTGTCTATGGACAGAGACGCCAGAAGTAGACAAGAAAATTCTGTTAATTGGTTTATTCATGTTAACACTGACAGTCACAGGGTATCCAAGCCAGTGCTTGAAAACATGCTAGTCAAATAAGACCTAATAACCCGAATAAAATATTACTCCAAAAGCCGGTTTACTCTGTGCATGTAGTTGTAGGAACTAACTGCACTCACCATTGCTCTGTCCTGCCCCCCAGACCACATGTACTACTTCGAGGGGAAGGACTACTCTAAGGACCCCAGCGCAGATGATCAGAAGGTCTTTGATGGTTTGCTGGAGGAGCAGCAGGCTGAGCTACAGGAGGCTGCAGCGGAGGGACGGGCTCTGCGAAACAAAACTGGTGTAAGATTTTTGTGATCTTAAATCACTCCTTATGGGGACAGCATAGTGCTACGCAAGTAATGATAATTATTATACTGGGTAAGTTGTTCATCCCTAACAAGGTTTGCTTTTTGGGTTCCCAGGTGTCACTGTCTGCATTGTTTGAGGTTCCAGTGAGGAAGAGGAAACAGCTTAGTGAGGATGAGCTGGAGCTGAGACGTCAGAGGAGGCAGGAGGCTGCGGCCAAGAGAGCCAAACTACAGGAGGACATGAAAAGGAAGCAGCAGGAGCAGAAATACAAGAAAAAGTAAGACGCGACCATCAAGGGTGGTTACCAAAAACAAAATATCGTGAAGTCACGTTTACTTAATATAATAAGTTTGTATGGTTAATTCTGCGCTGTAGGACATGACAGTAAATAGGGAACAAGAATAGACATTATGGTATAGACATTTGCCGTGTTTAAAGTCGCAAAATTGTATATAAGCGGTGCCTTAATCCATTGAGCAATGACATCTCTGACCTAAGCAACTGTACATTACTTTGTGTGTTTTTATGTATCATGCAGGATGGCATGGTGGGAGTCCTGTGGCTACAGATCACTGTGCCTGCCGTCTGTGGACAGTGAAGAAGAAGAGGAAGAGGATGAGGAAGCTGGTGAAGACAGCAGCATATGCTCCACAGACTCAGACCACACTGCCATCCACTATATTTTGGGGGATGTTACCCATCCTCACGCTGCTCAGGAAGATGCTATTATTGTCCACTGTGTCGGTATGGACCCTGTTTTACATTCTAGTTATTTCTACATTGCAAGTACTAAATTTCGTGTTCAGCACTACTCTTCATCACCAGTGTGATTTATTGCAATACAGTAGTACTGTAACTAACTGATAGATCACTTTTCTTCTGTTTGTTGAACTCCTACTGTTCATAATGTAAAATTACACTGATTACAGCGTTACAGTATCTTTTGTATTGATTAAGGTGTGTGTTTTGTATAGATGACTCTGGGCGGTGGGGCAGAGGTGGCCTGTTTACAGCACTAGAGGTGAGGTCGGATGAACCACATAAGCAGTACGAGTTGGCCGGCAAGATGAAAGGTAAGATCTGATTTGACCATGATTACAAAGATAAATCCTCACACCATACAGATTATCTTGCTTCAGCTCTTCATGAGATACATTTCTGTGAGGTTTCCTGGTGGATGCCTACCATTTTGTATATTTTACTGCATTATTTGTTTTTCAGACCTGGACCTTGGAAATGTGCTCCTCTTCCCCATCGATGACAAACAGTCCAGACTGGATGGTCAAGATCAAGTATGTGCTGTCACAACACATTTACAATAGATGTGTTGCCGTGTCCTTGCTTGTTTACAGTATCAGTGATAAACACGCCGATGCACTCGGATTGGGTTATTTTTACATCGGCAGATTTGCGTTGTTCTGTCAGAGTAGTGACTATTAAAATGACTTCACTTGTGTCCACCTCCGTCCTTTCATCTCAGTTGGCCCTCATAGTGGCACAGCAAAGAGACAAAGCTAACAACTTGTCTGGCATCCTCCTCACTGCTCTGGATGAAGGTCTGAAGAAGATTTATGCTGCGGCCAAGAGAAATAAGGGTATAGTAATGCACTGAATATTGAATTAGTTCTATCAGGTCTACACTATGTCAGTGTTCTTATCAACTTTCCTGTCTCTGTGTATGCAGGTTAGCTTATAACATGCAGGTCGTGACATTATATATGTGACTTTAAGATTTAGGAACTTTATTGTAGTTGGGTGTGGGCTGTCACATAGTTAAATAATGGATGAATTTGGTCTTGTAGATGATAATAGATTATTTTGAATTCATTGTTGACTGCAAACGTCAATCAGCCTTGCTAAAATGAGAACTTCCATTTCCAAGTGCACATGAACTGATACTCTTGGATTAGCATGTCATTGTATGAAAATGATTATAATGTTAAGGCTCTTAATGCAGGCCCATGTGTAATAAAATTAAACTCTAGTTTAAAGCTGTTAGCCGGGACATAAATGAAATTTGCAAGAATGAGAAAGGAGATACAGAATAAATTTGTTTGGAAAGCTGTTAGTGAGGTCCAAGTTGTTGAAAGCAGCGGTGGCTTTCATGCACAAGTATGCTGTCATGGTGGTGCCGGTCTGTCTGTGTGCAGACACATTCTTGTACCATAATGACTCAAAACAAAACATAATAGAAACTTCCTTCCACCACGTTCCCCCTATAGAACAAAGATCTGAGCAAACTTTAGAGCACTTTGCTGTATAAATTTGCACCTTAATGAGGGAAAAAATATTCTCTAAAGTACAGCATTTATAGTAATGCAACCCATATTAAATGTAAAGGCAAGTCCCACTCAACCCAAGTACCCTCAACTGACGTGACGATTTGATGATGAGAACCATGTAGACTCAACTTACTCCATGCTTTTGTAATGTAAAGTAAAAGGTCCCAGCTTCAATCAACCCTTGGCAATTTTGCATAGTGGGCCTTTAAGCTTAAGAAATACCATTAAAAATTGAGCAGTGCAGTGCCATATCCTTAGTTTTTATTTTTTTCCCTCACAGCAAGTGTACATCTCCCCCGTATCGGTCACTCCACCAAAGGCTTCAACTGGTACGGCACAGAGAGACTCATCAGAAAACACCTGGCATCCAGAGGCATCCCCACATTTATGTATCCTTCTGACTGGTGTTTTCAAGAGATGCAGATATTTAAAAACAATAAACAAAATCGTGACTCTTAGAATGAATTGATGAATCTGAAGGCTTATGTTTGCCTTGACCTGACTGATAGATATTACCACAGGAGAACTACCAAGACCACAGCGACAGCTACACCTCACACATCCACTTCCATGCCCTCAGTGCCGGCTTCGTCCCCTGAGCCACAGTCCCATGGGTCAGACCAGCTGACGGATGAGGGGGAAACAGAAGCTCCTGGCCCCTCTAATCTCGCCACGACCCAGAGCCCTGCAGACCTCCCCAGTTTCATGAAGGGAGTTCATGTTTTCTTTTACAATCTGCCTGCATCAGAGAGGAAGAGGCTGGCCCGCTACCTCATCACATATCCTTTCACGCTGGGGCTGATGTCAATATGGTGCTGTAAAACTGTGTCCTAAAAGACTGTGTAAATATCAGTCAGGTGTGGTGGCTGCACTACAGGGCCACAAGATAATTAGGGTAGCGGTGGGATAAATGTCAAAATATCTATTTGTAATATAAAAAATGTACTATCCGGTTTGTTATTTTCTTGGGAATTAATGAGTCATCCCATAATCAACAAGTAAAACTGTGATTAGCTAACAAATATCAGCAGTCAGTATCAGTTTACCTTCCTGCATGTTTACTCTCGCAGTAGTATGTTGTGAGAAGGCATCACTTTGTTTGTGCGTGTCACTACCAGTAACATGCCCAAATGTTTCAGTGTTCCTTAACTGTGCCGCACTTATGATGGCGATGAGGAGGAGATCATGAGTCCAGAGGTCACTCACATAGTTGCAGAGGTGGAAAATGCTGTGCACTCACAGGTTTGTATATTTAACTTGCTGAAGGTCATTGATAGTGATCTGTGCTAATGTTCTACATCAGTGTTTCCCCTTACATTCATTCTCCACCACAGCAAGAGCAACACTGCCATCGCCAACGCTCTTGTAAAAGCGGGTGCGGGGGCAGAATTTAGACTAAGATCCACCCTGACCTAAGATACCAGATTGTCTTTTATGTTAACAAAATGTTAAGAGCACATCAGATACTACAAACTTACCCATCACTCAAACAGGGATTACATGAAATTAAAACCAATAAAAGTGTATGTCCTTAAAGCCTGTGTAAACATCTGTGTTCTCATCTATAAAATGATGCCTCTTATCCTGTGAGTTATAGCTGCATCTGAGCTCCAAAAATTATTTGGGTGGGGTTGTAGGATAATTAATGGTATAATTTAGATGAAGATCCATCCCTAATACCCATCATGGCCTAAGATATAAGACTGTCATTTATTTTAATAGTTATAGAAATCGTTAAAGTTAAAGACAACTTTTAAAATTTAAAGAAACATCACCAAGCCCCACTGAAAATACAGGAGATACAATGGCCTACACCACTAAAGGCAGCACATGGTGATAATGTGATAATGCTGTTTGTATCTGACTTTATATATTTTCTCTTAACCAGGAGCTCCAGGATCTGGTGAGGCAGTATTCTCAAGCTGTCCCTATTCAGAAGGCTTGGCTGGAGTCCTGCTTCTCTAAACAAAGAAAAGTCAACATTGCACAGTTTCTGCATCAGCTTAGATAACAGAATCATAATTGTATTTTATTTGATTTTGATGTGTTTCAATCTTATATTAATTTGGTTACCTCCTTTCACACATTTATGAATGTCAAATTGTTGAAAAGATGTCAGTCAGACTGGTTTTTATAAGCGAAATAAGCAAATATAAAACAAAGATTTTTACTGCTGTGTTGTAGATTTATTTCGCACAAGTGTTACTGAAATGGCCACGCCGACAGCTGACTCGTATTTCTGCATTAAATAAGATTCGACGCAAGTAAGTCGACCACAGTCTTCTACCTGTGGTAAAGCGCTCATACAGTATGAATGTGACGATCCGGTGAAGTCGCACGAGTCAAGGAAGTCCCACTGTATTTACATAACGCAACGGAGAGAGCTCGCGGGGCTGTTACTCGGCTCGGCAGCGCACGAGCTCCACTACGGCAAACAGATTTCAGCACCTGTACGTCTTCATTTTTTAATAACTGAAAGAGGTAAACAAGTACAAACTTGTGAGTAATTTACAAGACGAGAAGGAAAGGATCTAACCTGGATACGTTTTTCGCCGCGTCGGTTTTACTTGAAGAAGATAAAATTGGCTGATAACGAAGAGCCTGCCTGTCTGTCTTACTTCAAGCAGCGACGGTAAGAAAAGTCCCAGGCCTATAATTAGATAAAAGTTTTGGTTTTGTTTTCTAATGTTTGGAAGAAAGAACTTTGTACTTTTCTAACACCTTAAACTACATCTGTGGTTCAAAGGTAGAGACCGTAGAGGTGACAAACCCTATTTTTGTTGTTTTTATTCTTCGAATGGTTGTTGACCAGCTATGTGTGATAGCTTTTGTATTGGTTACCAGGAACATTTTTACGGGGTGACTTGTGTACAGTAAGCAAATCAAATAACAGCAGCAGCGGCACCGAGGTTGGAAAACACGGGCAGGAAGAGGTGAACGAAATTATGCACAACACTGCAGATTCATAGATTTGGGGTAGCCTAAGTTAGGTTTCTGTGCGATTTAGGTGAACGGTTGCCTTTATTAACTCATCAGTTCCCCCACAGAATATTCAGTAACGTTACTCGTTGAGTCAGATCTAGGTCAACTTAAAGTCATACATAGTGGAAAGTGCAAACAAGTCCTGGCGACCACAGAGCTGCTCCCAGCCCTGTAAACTGGTGCAGTATGCAATGATCAGGGATGTATTGGAGGAAAAAATAACCCAAAGTGAGTTTATCCACCATTTTATTTGCGGAATACACAAAATAGATGTTAAATAATGATAATAGTACAACTAATATTCTCAAAGTGTATCTGATATTTTTGTCTAAATAGGTATTTATTTAGTCATGGTTTGTTTGTCACACTACATCTCTGCCCTCTCCAGGTATAAATGTATTTTTAACATAAATTAAGTATTATAATGATAGAGCTACAAATCAGTAACATAGGTTATAATGTTTGTACGCCACTGTAAATCATGTATTTGGAAATTAGAGTGAGGGTAAGTTTGCTTCATTATATCGAACCTGTCATTACTCAGTAACCCCCGTGAGAAGTTTCATCTAGTGGGATGTTTTGTGGTTTGATTTTCCATCACTCAGACATGTTTCTGCCAGTGTGAGACATCATTTACTTTTTATTCTTCTCCCGAGAATGATTGTAGTTCTAACATTAGACACTGCACATTTAGAAAAAGCCCCTGTGTGGGAGACCCATTTTGTTTGACTGAAGTCATGCCTATGCCTAATGTGGTGCCATGCAAATCAATACTTCAGTGGCTCGAGTGGAAAAGTCCGGGCTATTTAACCCAGCTTTATATCTTATGAATAATAACTTTATATCTATATATGTGATAAAAATGATATGCAAATATCAAGTCGCTGTACTTTCAATCCCAATATTTTGCTATCAGCACCCTTCTGGTTTTGTTAATAATTGTTTAAAGTGACACCTCTGGACCTGGACAGAATGTTGTATGCAGCTTAAACCTGACACACATGGATGTCAGGCGGAAGAGGACTAATGATGCTGCCCTCTCCACTCTACTCAGCCTCAGCACCAAATAGGTAAACATAACATTAAAAAAAGTACACAGTCCATATAATCAACACTCTGTCCTTTGCTGTTGTTAGCTTCTTAAGATTGTTTTTTATGAACTTGTAAATATGGATATAGCTTTTTTAAGTAAGCACAGATATACAACTTTCATAACAATGCTAAAAGTAGAACACAGTTTTGCTCTTACAGGAATAACTACCTTTCTGGTCTTGAGAGCTGCCTCCCATACAAAAGGTGTGACTAAAACTGCTCCTCTGTTGTAGTCACGTCAACCAGCTGGGCAGATACTTGAGAGATCACCACAACACTCCCGAAGAGGACGACGAGACCATGAGTAAGGAGGAGTGTGAAGGCAATGTTGTCCCCAAGCAAGACTCCACCCTTAATCCTGATGGACATCGGCCCCTTCCAGACGACGCCACATCCACTGATGATACTATGTACAGCAGGCAGGAGCTGAGGAGAGATCAGGAACATGAGCACAGCCACAGCCTCTCCCATCCCGGGCCAAACTACTGCCCATACCAGCCACCTCATGGCTTGCCACCTGGGTACAGTCAGCCGACTCCATTCCCCAGTCAGGCTGAAGGCTCCTGGCTTCACCCCAGCTTTGCCAGCAGCTGGTCTGGTTATCCAAACAGTCTGCCATCATGTTTTACCCCTAAAGATTATTCTGGATACTCTGGAGAGAGCTCCTACTCCAGGAACAAGTTCATGTCCCTGCCAGGCAGATACAGTGCAAGTATGACCAGTCTGGAGCAGCCCCTCTCTCTTCACTCCAACCCACCACAGGCCAACTTGTATCACCACACGCTGTCTCCGTACTACTGCTCACCCCAGGGAGTGCCCTGCTGCGCCCAGTGTCCCGCAGATGCTTTCAGCAGGGGCCCCATGGCCCACCAAAACTTCAGGCCTGGACACCACCCAGCTTACGTCCCATACTGTGAGTCTCTTCTTGTATCAACTGTGGCTAAGATCTTTCATAAATTAGATATATTTAAAATTTGTAAGTAATGTATTTAGTGTGACCAGCCCCTTTATAACCAACCTGTATCAAGGACTGGCTTTCATCTTTGTTTTTTCTCTGTTTCAGATCCAGGTGATTGCAGACTCCCTGGAGCTGGCTACATGCAGAAGTGAGCTTTTTAAAATATTGCTTCAAATCATTTAGAGTAGATATAATTTGCAGCGCATGTAACATGTTTCTGAAATTGTTAAAAAAATGATCTTTCCCTCCATGTAGTGGCTACTACACTCCATCCAAACAGAAGAATCATCCTCACAGCGCACCACTGTCTCTGGAGCAGAGTAAGTAAAGTCAACCTGGTGATAATCACAACCACGAAATACAGGAGAAAAACTCATTGCAGTTGCATTCAAGGTTCTGCTTACTTCCTTTAATTTGGCAATCACAGCTAAGTTTAAAAATATTCACAGTTGCTGACTCTGCTACTGTTTATTTCATTCTTTTCCAGAAAATAACATCTAACTTTTTATTGCTCATAAACACAGGAAGGGTCTTTGTCACCTACGAAGCAGACAATGACAAGCATATTAATGAAATCATCAACTTTGTTGCTCTGCTGCGGCACAACGGCTTTGATACTCATGTAAGCTCATGTTTTTCTTGTTTTGTCACAGCGATAGGGAATGTGTGTCTCCCCCTTGGGTGTAACATGAAATTTGGCATTGTGGTTAGTGCGGCGGGGAAACAACTTCACTGATATTTTTATTGGTTTCAGATTGATATGTTTGAACAACAGTTCAGGAGCATAAGCAAGATAGACTTCATGGAGCGGTACCTCAGTGAGGTAAAAACACATCCTTGTTAACTCAGCCATTGTTTTGTTCTTGCAAAGGACAGAAGTAACGATTCAACTCCTCAAGAGCACCTTTAATGTGTTTATCAGCACAATTGTGAAGGTCATGAAAACTCTTGAAAATGTCACCATGTTTTGCTAACTTCTTCCCTCTTAGAAACTCAAAGAACTCTTTTCTTTTTTTCAAGAGTGAATATTTTTGTTTGCATTCCAAGAATGAAAATGGGTGATTCACAGACTGAATTATCATGCCACCCCTACATTTTCCCCTGAAACAGAGGGAGTACCTGATCATCATCATCATCAGTCCAAAGTACTATGAGACAGTGACCGCCTCCCCAGTCAACCTGGAGAATGACGAGAGGACTTTCAACACTGTCTACATACACAAACAGGTCAGTCTTTAACCACTCATCAACAAAAATCATCAGGCTGATATTTATCATTAGGCTGATATCTGTATTTATGCTATATTTTTTCTTCGTGCCTTTCAGCTACAGAATGAATTCATTCAGAATGGAAGCAAGAATTTCAGGTTCATTCCCATTTTGTTCCCCGGGGCTAAAAAGGTAGGTGTTATGCTATATGTTAAATGAGGATACATATCGTGATGAACCCTGTTAATCTTCCCATCAGTTAACACTTGATTGTTCAATCCCCTGTGCTATGACATTCATGCAGCAAAGTAAGACAAGATGTACCTTTATTAATCCCCCATCAAGGAAATTTGTACATGCATGCCTTTTTACTTTAGTATTTTCTTTGAAATATAAACATGGCAACTAATGGTGCCATTATCAACAAGGTGATAATGGCAGCATTATCACCTTGTTCTGCTGTTGTAGTTTTGATAATTGGAGTTGTTAGGATTATTTGATCTAGTGTTGTGAAACTAACAATAATTTACAGCCAAATAGTGAAACTTTATACACTGTTATTGTGGCCGCTCTTTCTCATTTCTTTCTTGCTGTCCCTCTCTGTCTCTCAACCACAGTGTCATGTCCCTAACTGGCTTCAAAACACCCACGTTTATGGATGGCCGCGCGATCGGGATGACATTCTACGGCGGCTGATGAGGGTGGAGAAGTATAATCCACCTCCTATTGGAGAACTACCAACCATTGTTTCCATCCCCATATAAAGAGTGAAAACACTGACTGCACTGGAATTCCAAATTTCGGGAGTCCATAGTTTGAGAACTAGTGGTCATCGTTTTCCTCTTTTGCTTGTGCGTCAGGCATGGCCCAGGATATTTGTGAAGATTGTAAGTTCAAGAGGTTGTAGGACATGTTAATCTGCTGTTTAAAAAATTCTCCTGAAATATATTACAGAAATATCTTTAATTTGTTCCTACTGACTCCAAATAGGTGTAACATGGCACAGTGCAATGCAATACATTGCATGTGATGGGATGTGAAGCAGAGGCAGACAGCTTTTGATCACTTAAGCTTGTCCAAAGGTGCAAAGGTGCTACTCATGTCTTACGGTCTCATGCTTCATCTCTTTTATCCCAGACTGCCCTCTGTTTCACCTGCCAAAACAGTTCGATGATAGGTATTTTTAATGCTGTTCCAAAATAAATATAACCTGACAAGTAGCATGTCAGTCTGCTTTGTTTAAGCTCTCAAGTCATGGTTTAAAATTCATACCTTACAGAATCTGGACATACACCTGGGTAAATTAAAAAAGATAATCAGATATTTTGTTACGCATGCACGTTATCAGAATAAAGATACAACCGGTGTGATCAATAAATAGTCTGATGGCTGTATATTTACAAAGGGAACCAGTAGGGCCTCTGTTTATGAGATGTAAACAGTGAGAGATAGCCTAAGGTAAACTCCGTCTCAGGCACATTGTCTTTACTAATACAGTCTTACTCGCCAACACCTGTTCAACTGGCTGTTGTTGCAGTTTTGTTTTGAATCGTAAAATTAATAGGCAATGCATTAAAAAAGCTTAATTTGCTCAGATTAGTTGATCGTGTAAGTAAGCAGTTTCTTAATATGTGCCTTGCTAGTGCATCATAAATAGTAATTGTTAAAATCAAATGTGGTCGTTTTCTATTGTGTTTGTTCTGTCAGATAACTTGACATTGGTTTGTTTTCATTTTTCCTTTTGTCATAGAAAGGTGCTCTGCTCCTGCACACAGTGAGCTGTCGTGTGCTGTGCTACAGGTTTTAATTAGACCGCGTCCCCTCAAATATAAGAGATGTGGATGGTATTATTGATTTTTCCTGTTTTTTTTTTTTTACACATTTGATCTTGTGAAATTAAATCATGGACAAACCTCAGTTACATATGCATTTTTTCCCAGCATTAGATATGTCTTGTTATGATTATGAAAATCTTTGTTTGGATAAGGCACGGGCACAGGATTACGGGTTTGTAATGCTTGATACATCTAATTGCAATAAATTTATTTTTGTGTCTCCAGTGAGCCATTTCTTGGTGGTATAAATAGTACAAATTTAATGTTTTAGTTGTTATAAAAATAAATATCTATAAAATTGGGGTGTTGTGTGGTACTGTACGATGCCCTAATACAAATATTTTCTCTAAATCTAGACTGAAAGGTTTCTTGCAGTAAACATCTCCACTGGGAAGAACTACAGTTAATCTACTTTGTGAAACTGGCCCCAAACCTCTTTGTTAACTTGACAGACAAGCAGAGACCTGGGACTTGTTTGGCTGCAGGGCTGAATGTGCATTTCTGAAATTGTCAGCTGCATTTGTGTGCGTGGGAATGAGGAATTTAACATTTTATATATGCCTTGCTATTCATTTCAGACATTGAGAGATGCTTCATGCCTGCCAGCCAAACAGAGAACCACCTGACCTGACCTCAGTGCACAGAATCTAGAATCTGAGAGGAAATTAGTAGAACTACATCATTCTGCCTCTACCCAGTTTCTAGTAGCTTACGTGAAAAGGCTCAAACAGGATGTTGCATGAAGACAACTTAGCTGACAAAGCCACCTTGCATGGTGTGTGGTAGACTTCTTAAGAAACTGCGAGTTTAGACACAAATGGGTCATCACAACCTCTTTGTGGTTACAGCAAGAAAAAATCTGAGGCGAGTTTATTCATTAAATAAGTAGCGTATGGTCTTACCTGCTCTTTTACTGGGAATCTCAAATGTAACGGATCAAAAAGTAGAGCATCAAGACGTTTAATGGTTTTATCTTCACAAGAGGTAACACTGCAGATGTTCATACAGACATCATAAAAAATCTGAATACAGTGTTTCATATATTCATCCATATATTGAAAAGTACATGAAATAATTAATATTAATTTTAATAACATAACAACAAAAGGACAATGACATCTGTAATAAAAGTGGATTACAAAGTGACATTTTATGTAAATAACTCTTAAGAATTAGGTAACAGAAACAAAATCAGACAATAGTTCCATTTTACTGTATGTAAAAACACTGAAGTGCTATTTGTTCAAAGCTACAAAATACACTTAAAAGCAGGAAGCGTTTTAATTTCCTTCAAGGAAAAGTACTATAAAATAAGTTACAGTACAGTGAATTTGTTCAAACTGACTTTGTTCCCGTCTTCCAGCCTTTTGTAAGCACAAACAACAGAAATAATTCATACAGGAGTAAAGAGATACTGTTTTCTTATGAAAGACCTCTTCCCCAAAAAGGCAATGAACAGCCGTGCTGTTGTCAACAAGTGTCTCGTGTGTGCATGTTTATGTTCATAAGTATTAGCCACACAAACACTTACGAAAATGTGAAACCTTCTAATCTTCAAAATCTGCATATCATTACCTGTGTCCTTTGCAGAAATAACTACACTTTGTACTTCATGAGTTTACAAAATTTGACAAATACTTCATATTTAGTCACATAACACAGAGGCAAGCTCTCATACATCGTCAGCTGGCAAAGGAGGTATGTTGAACCTTGGTCTTGTGAAAAAAGCCATCTTCTCTCTGCAGACAAAAAAAATAAGGCAACTTATTTTGATGCACACTCTCTTTCCCGTGGTATTTTGTTCAAGAATCACATCGCAGTAAACTTGCCAGGACTAGTGTTACACAAGAGAAAGAACATTACTCTGGGATAGATG
Organism: Neoniphon sammara; assembly: GCA_900302535.1. NCBI lineage: Eukaryota > Metazoa > Chordata > Actinopteri > Holocentriformes > Holocentridae > Neoniphon > Neoniphon sammara. Next base: position 929 of record OMKZ01017903.1, on the reverse strand, counting down.
TTCATCACATGTCAGATATGGGTTCTTACCCATCTTATTCTTATTGGAAACCTTATGGTGGTAATATTCTTGGAAAGGCTGAAGATGAAAGACACACCAATGAACACGCCAGAAAATGTGTTGGCTGGTGTGTTTTTCGGGGCGGGACAGAGAGACAGGGTTCACCTCTGTCTGACATACAGTTTGCTGTTTTGAACAGTTCTGGGAAACTTTTACACATTCACTGAATTGATTTTCAAAAAGTGCTCCTTGTGTAAGAATACTGAACGCTGTTTTAACCTACTTTTATGGAACAATTACAATTATCTGACAGACGGTCATATGTGCAGAACAATATATAAAAATAAAAGGAGCAAGGGTATTAACAAGGAAATTCAACAGTATTTGCACCAACTGCAGACATGGGAAAATCCTAGAAGAACTAGAAAAGACACAAGACAAAGTTCAGCCAAGGGGCTTACACAGAGAACACAGAAAGAAGCGATGCTTCTCCAGACGTCAACAGTGCCTTGCAAGACGTCTTTTTGCCCCAAAAGTTCTACTTTTCACCCAGGTACTGTATATGCTGGACAAACTGCTTCTGTCAGTTTGACTCTCTATTGTAAAACATGTTTGATGTATAGGACTAGATGTAGGTTGTAGTGCTCCAACCTGAAGGTCTGCACAGGCAGGGGCTCCTTCTGGCTCTGCCCTCTCATCTGCAGAACCTCTTTGGAAGCCTTCCTCAGCCTCCTCTCCGCCGCCTCCTCCTGACGCTGCTCCTGCTTGCTTTGGTTGGCCTGCAACACAACAAAACAGACAACAGCTTTTTCTTCAGGACCGCTGCAAGACTGAATCTCAGCCGCAACCCTCCGCCTCGAGCCCCACTCTCACCTGTCTCTGGGCCTCTCTGAGCAGGCAGCGGAAGCGCTCGTCCCTCAGGGCCCAGT